>JAJSOM010000165.1:0-41468 GCA_023052935.1 Piezodorus guildinii
AGTAATAAAGAAAGTTATTTAATAAAACACATATTTCTATTGAAATTCAATATAATTAATTTTTTTAAAAATTTTTTTTTATTTCAATGTAAAAAAAAATTCGTAGAACAATTTAAATTGTTTTTTAAAAAACGGAGGTAATGAAAATCGGTGTTGGCGTCCCATATTTTTTTTTTAACACTAAGACACAATCGAAAACCTTAAAGTTAATGAACTGAATTTTTCCCTACTAATGAAATCTATCGACAACCCCTTGTTAAAAAATAAAACCATGATATATTTCTGTCTCAAATGACAAGTAATTTGGCTAAGTTTTTGAAGTTATTTTATGAAAAGTACGATACAGAACTTTCACGTATTTTTTTGCCACAGTAACCATTTGTTTTGGGCCAAGGATACCATACCAGTAGTCTTCAAAACAAAAATAAATTACTTTTTATTTTAGCTAATCGCATTTATGATTTTACCAAAGGAAAAAAAAAAAAGATTTTGACCTACTAAAACCATTTTTGGTTTTTTGAATTTGGGTTTTATTCAGGTTTATTCGTTTATCTATTTTTTTATTATTGAGTCTTATCCTTATTGATCATCACTGACTGTCATCAAAAAAAAGCGGCAGGGTTAATAATGAACTGTGCTCAATCTTTTCTGTTTATTTTAAAAACGATTGATAACTTTTTTTTTTTTCTCCTGATAATTTCCCATGAAAAATGAAAAAAAAAAATTTTTATGATTTAAATTTTACTCATTCCTGTCATTATTGTCGTATTTCCAAGTTATTGAAATATATTCCACCTGGATTTTTAAAGGCTAAACTCATTTCCATGTATTTTTGCATTGTTTCTTAGAAGATGGTTCGTTTCAGAAAGGGTTGTTTAAAAAAGAAATTTACCGTGGGCGTAAGCACGAAGGGTCGTCTCTCAAAAAATATAAGTTAAAATTAGTTTAAAAGTTGTAGTTTGTAACCTCCAAGAAGATTTTTAAATTACTCCATTTCTCTTATATAAAATTTAAAAAAGTAAGAGAAAGTATGCGATCGTGAACATTTTCAAATTCGAGTTATCCCCAAAAATACAAGGGTCCCTGAGCCAACGACCAAGTCCCGCAAAAAGGCCTGTGAGTGTCTGGTGTGATAAGTCTGCAGGGAAAAAAAAAAAGTCGCATAAAACTCAAATTTTATTTTTTAGGGGTATGTGCCTGAGATGTTACAGAAAACCCTTTTTCATCAAAATCAGCTAACCAGAAGAGCCATTTTATACCATACATTTTGCCCCTTTTTGTGATTTTCCCCAAAAATTTGCTATTGTATATTTTAATGTGTCAAATTTATTGGACTTGAATATAATATAGGAAATATTTCCAAAATACCCTAAATACTTCAAAAAAAAAAAAATTAAAATGTGGGGGCCCCAAAAATTAAACATGAATGAGGAATACTGAATATAATCAATTGTCAAAAAACAATTTAAAAATTATCAAATAACACTCAATTAAAGTGTTTTCAATTTCACCCAATTTCAGACCTTTTTCAGGGTGATTGGGGAGTGAGATCAAAAACAATAAATTAATTTATAAAGGGTGAAATTCGGGCCCGAGCAAGGCACAAAAAATTTAAAGTTTAAACTTAATTGAATGTTCATTTGACGCCCCAGATCTATCTTCTCCCTATTATATATATATATTATTATATAATAATATATATATTATATAACACGTAAACCTTTCCCACTTCACAATAAAAATTATAAAGTTATTTTTTGTTAATATTATTTCTTTGGAAGGATTATTTTTTTATTATCGTTTTTTTAAAAGTAGTTTTATAAAAGGGACATTCTTTCCAAAATCTCAATTTTTTATTCAAAGATTTCTACATTATATATTCAAGATTTCTTTTTTACAATAAAAATGAGCTAAATAATTAATTTATATATTTTTACCTCAGTAAATTTCAAATTAAAATTGTTTATACAAAATAACAATTTATTTTGAAAAAATTTTTTAAATAATATTTAAAACGTTTAAAAGAAAAATAACTTCAGATTTTTAATGTCACAATGACTTTATGGGAATTATACTTTTTTTTTCTCATTATTTTATTCCACCCCTCTCTCAAATCTCACAAAGTAATATTTGAACAGTTCAACTGATTGTTTTGTTATTGTTCAGGGTGATATGTATAGTTCCAATTTTTCTTATTTTTTTTCATTATTTTTTTTACTATTTAAAAATAAAAATTAAGATTGAATTCATATTGTCCTGTGCCGTGTGGTGATTTTGACGTTTTTTTTTACTATCAAAATTTCCAATTTTTTTTTTCTCCATTCTTTTAATTCTGTCTTAAAATTTTAGTTTAAAAGGTTTTTAAATTACTTACAAAGAAATTCCTTTTTTTTTTTTTAAATATTCAATGATTACAAAAAATTAGTGTTTTTTTATTTTCTAAATTAAATCTGGTATTAAAAATGAGCATATGTTAGTGATTGCCTTTTACTTTTAGTATCCACGATTCATTTTTAAATTTTTAAAATTTTTACATTGAAGATAAATATCTTTATATTTGTTATAAAAAAACTTTGTTGTAATTTTCTTTTGGTTTTTATTAATATTATTTTTAAAGGTGAGTTGATTCAGGAGGGGGGTTTTAAAAAAAAAGTTGAGAAATTGGTAAAAATCTTTATTGTCCAAGTTTCAACCCAATTTCGGGTCATCATCAGAGTTTTAAATGCATTTTTAAAAAAAGAAAACTATAATGAAATATTGGACAGAAAATATTCTCATTTTTTCTTAACTTTTTTCACTGCCTGAAAACATTTCTTCTTTCATATCCTTTTTACGGTCAAATATTTAATTTATATTTATTAATTGTTTTATTTTGTTTATTATTGGGTTAGTACCTTTGCTATATTATAATCATTGCTAAGAGACAAATAAAAAATATACATATTATCGTAAGAAATAAATATTACTGAAGTATTGTACAAATTCTATTAAAAAAAAACAACAAAATACAGAAAAAAAAAATTATAATTTTAAATCCTAAAATTGTATGAGAAGTGCGTTTGTTGGTAGTGTGTTTATAAGCATAAATAAAATTGTATAATTGAAGTTATAATTTTTATTTTTAAAGATCATCATTAAGGATCAAAATTTTTAAAAAACATGAAGAACATTAATTTTTATGTCTCTCAGTGTAGTAAAACTTTTTAGTTTTTCGGGGGTAAAAAAAAATTTATTCCTTGACTCTAAAAAATAAAAAAAGAAACCAGAATATTAAATTTTTAAATCTGTTTCAGATTGACCATTCCCAGTTCCTAATTCCAACACCCAGGGGGGTTCAAAACTGTTGCATAAATAATAAAGCATCTAACTTTTATTCCGGAGGACTTACTCCACAAGAATTGTATTCTCCTTTGGTTGTAGTTTTTTGCTATGAAGAATTTATATCTAAATATATAATATTTATAAAAATAATTTTTTTAAAATTGAGAAAAGTAATTCTAATTATGATATTAATTTTTAATATTTCCCATCAGAAAAAAACAGAATGAGAATTCTTTAGAAAATCATACTCTATTTTGTACCACAGTTTTTTTTTTCCCAAATTGATTTGATAACTAAAAAAAAAAATTTAATTAAAAAAATGTCAATATTATGAAATGCATAGCATATACTTGTAGTATTTGTATATTTTTCATATGTTTAAACCCTTTAAAAATCCTGAAATATAATTTATAAAATGAGAATTCGATATTTTTCAATAACAATCGCTAAAAAAATACATTTTTTTTTCTGTTTTTTAGCAAAAAAAATATAATTATTTTTTTAGTTAAAAGTAATAAAAAAATGCTTTAAAATTTAGAAATTTTTTTATTTTGTAAAATTTAGTTAGTTTTTTATCATAAAAAATGGAGATAAACACATTAATACCCATTAGCTGCAGACATAGCCCAAAATGTACCCCTTTTAATTCCAGCTTTTTCGAAAAAAATGTTTGTTCTCCAAATGCCCTTTTTGTGAAAAAAAAAAAATTAAACAATGATAGTTTTAAAAAAAAAAATTAAAAAATAAGTATTAAAAAGAAGAAAATCTAAAATTTAAGATATGTTTAAGTAAAAAATAATTATTAAATATTATAATTTAATGATATTTTAAAAGGAACTAAAAATCATGAAAAAAAAGAAATAATAAGAACATTAGAATTACTGGAAAAAACTCAAGCCGGGGGCTTTCTTACTTTGTTTAGGGTTAAAGACCCTTTTCCTGACATGAATTGTAAAAAAATTTTTAAAATTTCATGCTATTAAAAAACCCAAAATAAAAACAGTAAATTTTCAAATGATTTTCCTAGACATTATTTAAAACTTTCAACCCAATAAATCAGAAAGAGGTAAATTGAAGGGGGCCCCGGGGAAAAAAAAAAAAAAATGTTAATAAGGATAAATTTTCTTTGAAAATGGCTTGAAGCTTTTAATTCTTTTTTTTAAATGTTTTCAGTCTTTGGCCCAAAAACTGCACCCCTTTTTTTTTAAAATGGGGAAAAAAAATTTTTTAATTGAATATTTTTTCTTATCTACTTTTTATACCAAAGCTTAGTAAAAAAAAAAACAAACAAAAATGTTTTTAGTTTTTTTTTTTGTAGTTTTAACTTTACCAGTAAAATTTTGCTTTTTTAGAAAAAAAATTGTTTTTCTACCTAAAAAATTTAACTTGTGGGGTTTTAGTGAAGTGGAAGAATTTTCCCCCCTTGGGGGAAAAAAAAATGGTACAAATAAAATGGGGGTCATAGTTTTAAAAATTTTAATATTATAATTCATTTTAAAAAAAAAATTTAAATTTTTAAATTTTTTTTTCATTGATTTTTTTTTTTTTTTTTTTTTAAAATTTTTAATATATAATATTTTTTTTTTTGTGTACCCCCTTTTTTTTTTTCCTTTGTTTTTTTAAAAATTTTAAAAAATTGTTTTATTGGGAGTTTTTTTATGAAAAACTTAGGTCCCAAGGCCCCCCTTTCCCTTTTAAACTTTCTGTGAGGATTATTAGGAATATGCAAGTAAATGGGTTTTAAGGGCTGGGGAGTTTGGCGGGGGGGTATTTGGGGGAATAAAAAAAGGGGTTACTGTTTATATCTATTTCGGCTAGGTCAGCGAAAAAAGGATTTAAGGTCTTTTGGTTTTTTTTGTTTTTGGCTAAATTTAAAAGTCTTTAGGTTTTTGGGGTTAAAAGAGAAAGGCATTAGAGGTTTTTGTAGACCCCCCCAAAGATTGTTCCACTTTTCCAAATAGGTTGTAAGGGAAAAAAGAGCTTTTTGTAATATATGACAGTTTTAAAAAGGGTTTTGGTAAAAAATAATTGTTGTAGTAATCGGATTACAATCTTTTCTTAAAAAAAAATAATTTCTCTTCATATTTCGGGGGTGAACCTTTTTTTCCTTTAAAAAATTCTTCCCCAAATTTTCTGGCTTTCCTTTTTTTTTTTAAGGACAACTTTTCTCATCTAGCCCTTTAAAGAAAAGTGTTGATTTTTTTTAAATTTCCCTAAAAAATAAAGTGGTTTTTTTTTTTTTTTCATAGGCCCCCCAAGAAAGGTGATGTCTGGGGGTCAATTTGGCCCCCCTTTGACTGCCTGGACCCCTCGGGGGCAGGGGGGGTCCCCATGACGAGCACGGGGACAGGATTTTTTCCCCCTTTGGGCTTTTGGACGGGGGTATCGTCAATCCCCTGTGGAATGCTTGCTGACAATAAAAATTTTAAAAATTGACTGACTATGAAAAAGAATGAATGTCCTCATTTCAAAATTGAAATTCCCAAACCCCCAAAATATTTTTAAACTACTACCAAAGCTATAAAGTACATCATTAAAAAAATTTTTTGAGCTGTCTTTTTAAAAACCACAAACAGCGTAATATTCTGATAAGGTCCCGAATTGAAACTTTTTCTACTCTCTTTTTGCAGTAATGAAATTATAAATTTACAGATATTTTTTTATATGTTTAAAAAAATTTCATTTAAATTTTTGTTTTTCAACACCTGCATCTCGGGAAAATTTTAAGAAATAAAGGGAAAAAAAAGAATTTAGGAAGTATTCAAAAAATTTTCAAATGGGGGGTTTTAAAAAAAAATTTCTATGTTTTTAAATTTTTTTTGATTAAGGGAAAATAAGAAGGGTAAAATGTGGGAACCAAAAAAAGAAAAAAAAATATGTTTTAAAAGCTCTTTTATGATCACAAAATTTTGGGATAACTTTTTGCAAAATTAGATAAATTTTAAAAATTTTAAAAAATTACCCGGGAAAAAAGCATAAGAATTTTTTAAATCGATTTTCCCCCCCAAAAAGGGTTTGGCCCCAAAAAAGATTTTTCGAGGGTTTTTTGGGGGGGGGCATTGGAAAAAAAAATTTTTTAAAAAAAAAAAAACCTAAAAAATTTGTGAAGCCTTGATTTAACAAAAAAAAAAAATGGGTTTTCACAGACAAATTCAAAAATTTAAAAATTTTTTTTTTAAATTTCTGGGGATTACTTTCAATTTTTCTTAGCTTTAAAAAAGGGAAAAACACAGTTTTTTTTTTGGTAAATATCTTCACTCACGAATGGTACCAATCAACATCATATAGCAAAGGAGTTGTGACGATATGCAAAAATTTGTTTAAAACTGAACATTTGATTAAATATGAGTATACCTAGCCTTCTGTGTACTAACTATAAGTTTTTACAGAATAAAATTAAGATTTGGTAGTAAATTATAACTTCATTTGATCTACATAAAAATAGCTGAAGGGTAACTGATTGACTAATAGCAAAGTGAAATTTATTGTACCTACTCTTCCTTTAAAAATTATTGTGAATTTAAATCAACATAAAACAACATTATGTAGAAAGAAAGAGAAAAAGAAAACTTTATTCTGTGACTAAGTCCCCTAAGAATACCATACTATTCAACATAATATAATGGCTACAGACTGGCCAAGACACAAAATTAATAAGAAAAAAACAAACAAATAAACCGATTTAACATAAACAATAAAAAGCAATGATATGAAATAAATTAATTGGTGACAATATATTAAATAAAATTTACTGCTAATGATTTAAATAAAAGAGAATCCACAGGAAAGAAAAGTAGAGATAAATTGTATAAATACATGTAAAAAATTAAAATATTTACTAAAATTTAACTAAAACAACAGTACGATTCTTATTGTCAGGCAGCGTCATTATGGGATGCAAGAAGATACTGAATTTGTAAAGACAATAAAAATATGGTATTTGAATGTGGTAAGAGATGTTTGCACGTAGGATTTTGAAGAGAGAGAACTCTAAAAACTGGTGGAATGGTCTAGAAAGGAACATCATATGTTTGGTTTTGTGGAAGGGCTATAAAGATCGGAATGTCGGGATCTAGTTTCTTATACTACATCCAGTTACGATGACGTACCTGAGCTACAAAGTCACAAGTAGCAGCAAGTTAGTTTACATTAAAAACCAAATATTTATCAGACTGTATTAAGCAATCCATTCATTAACAAAATAACTTTTTGAAATGCTTTATTTCAGATTCGGTCGGAAAACGATTCTTCTTGCGATGGGCATCACTTCTGCAATCAGCTGGTTGTTGATCATGATGACCAGGTCCAAGTGGGCGCTGTACGTTGCTCAATTCTTGGTGGTATTGTGCTGGGTGGAGCTCCAAGTGTTGCTCCTATCTACATCTCTGAGAATCTCACCACCTCAGATCAGGGGACCATCGTTGGACAGCTCAATACAATGTTCTTTGTCGGCCAACTGATTGTTTATGCCATCGGCCCTCAGCTTTCTTACACTAATTACATAAGGGTCTGCTCCTCCGTACCAATATTTTTTTTTATCTTCTTCGCTTTGCTCCCGAGTCTCCTTACTACCTGATGAGCAAAGGGCGGGACGAGAGGCCAAGAACTGCATGACTAAGTTGCGTGGCAAGGCATGCTTAGCAGAACTGGAAGCATCCAAGAAAGAATCTTTGAAAAAAGAATCAGAGGAAAAAACCTCAATATGGAATATGTTGAAGACAGAGAGTTTATATAAGAATATGATACTTCTTCAGGTAATAAATTCATTATAGATACATTAATAGATTTATTTATTAGTTTTTTAGGGGAAATTTCCTTATAAATAGAGCTTGGCTACTTATTCCCAATAGTATAAAATATAATATAAACAGAAATACAATTTATAGTCTTAATCATCTTTTTTTATATTATAAATAAAAAATATCATTTTCGAACAATTCATCAACTTAAAACAAATTATTCCTCCATCCCCTCATTCATCAATCTTCCAAATAAATTTAAATACCAAATCAGAATGATGTTAGTGGTATTATTCTGTTCTAATCTTAGGACCACTACAAATATGTAAATATGAACACTTTTTTTCTCAATAATTTTATTATTTTAGTAAGCAGAAGAATAATAGTAACTCTATGTACATAGGTTTTTTTTTTTTTTTTTTTGTTCCAAGAGGACTTGGTACAAGAAAAATAATTTTTTTTATTATCAAAAACATAGAGAAGAAAGCAAGCAGTCTTGCTTAAGACCTCATCAATACTATAAAAGGCTTATATTCACTTGCTAAAGCAAGAGTCAAGCTCAAATGTGAGTTTAAAAAGAATCCCCAGTAACCAAATTAATTGATAATTAACCTAGATATAAATACCGCTCAACAATATGATTTTTATAAATATGTTATGTACATTGAGTAAATTAATTAATATCGTTACAGGAAAAGAATTAGTCCGGGTGGCGGTCATTAAATGAAACAACTGAATACTTTCAACTATTTTATTGTTTTGCCAACGTTTCAACCCCCATTGTGGGTCATCATCAGGGCTAAAAAGATAGAAAAAAGGATACATTTAAAATAAGATTAAAAATACTATTTTAAAAAAATAACTATTGCGCTAGAGAATGTCAATATTATAACATAAAAGGAACTAGATGTGTAACAAAATAAATTTAAAATTAAATTACAATTATAAAGGTAAACTAATGAAAACAATATAATACAATAGTAAAATAATAATGTATAAACTATACTAGTAAAACTGACTACCTCCCAACCAACGTTTTAATAATTATTGTAAAAATATTAAGACAGAAAAATTAACCATGTGAAAATATTATAAATATATGAAAAAAAAATAATAAGTAACAATCATTGACAGACCCTATAGTTGATACAAAATAGTAAAATAATTACAAATAGGAATAAATTGAATTATAAAACCATTAAGCATTTTTTAAGTGCATAAACAAATGAAATAGATACATATATAAAATAAATGTATACATAAATAAGTAAAAAATAAAACAATAAATAAACAAAATGTATACAGTGGGTAACATGTATATAATACAATAGTAAGAATAATAATGTATAAAACTATATGTAGTAAAACTGGCTACCTCCCTACCAACATTTTAATAATTATTGTACATATATTAAGACAGTAAAATTAACCAAGTGAAAAATATTATGAAAAAAAAATAATAATAAGTAACTATCATCGACAGATCATTTATTGTTTTATTTTTACTTATTTATGTATACATTTATTTTATTAATGTATCTATTTCATTTGTTTATGCACTTAAAAAATTCTTAATGGTTTTATAATTCAATTTATTCCTATTTGTAATTATTTTACTATTTTTTATCAACTATAGGATCTGTCAATGATTGTTACTTATTATTTTTTCTCATATATTTATAATATTTTTTAACATGGTTAATTTTACTGTCTTAATATATTTACAATAATTATTAAAGCGTTGGTTGGAAGGTAGTCAGTTTTACTACGTATAGTTTAATACATTATTATTCTTACTATTGTATTATATTGTTTTCATTAGTATACCTTTATAATTGTAATTTAATTAATTTATTTTGTTACACATCTAGTTCCTTTTATGTTATAATATTGACATTCTCTAGCACAATAGTTATTTTTTTAAAATAGTATTTTTTAATCTTATTTTAAATGTATCCTTTTTGTATCTTTTTAGCCCTGATGATGACCCACAATGGGGGTCGAAACGTTGGCAAACAATAAAATAGATGAAACTATTCAGTTGTTTCATTTAATGACCGCCACCCGGACTAATTCCTTCCAGTAATTCTCAACGGTCAACTAATTATATCCACAATTAATTAATATTAGTAATACATTAAGAATCAAACATGGTTATTCATTAATGATGAATGATCAAAGTTTAAGATAGTTAATAATATAATAGTACAGCTGTGTTTCGTTTTGATTGGGTCTTGTTCAATAAATATCGAAGTTGATTTTCTGCTAATTTTCTTAACATGTAGTGATTCCTGAGTGAGTTATACACAGGACATTTTGTTATTAGGAGGTATAATGTTTCATATTCATGATTTCTTAAGGTAAAGTTAATGTTATATTTACTGAATAGACTACTATTTTTATTATATTAAATGAGGTGTATTTATTTTGTATTATATGTTAAAATGGCTAAATGCTTGCAATTTTTTGTAAAGATTCGAGGTCACTAAGTTCAAATACTTATACATTTATTACTCAAGTTTAGGATGTGAAAAATTACAGTATTTTTTGGAACAATATTGATGTACTACTATTCTTTTTTTTTTGGTTGGCTTTTACACGCCTTGGAGATCTTTAGCTGCCGACATTAGCCCATTCCACCTCTGCTTATCTTGGGCAACAGTCCTCCAGTTCACTGCCCAGAACTCCGTAGCATCCTTCTTTATACAGTTGATCCATCTTATTGTCGGTCTTCCTTTAGTTCAGACCACAATCACGTCCATAATTTTGAATAGGGGACCAGATGGATCACTTTTTGCCACATTTCTTGTCCATCGTAACTTCTTAGCCTTCATGTGCGATTGACTGTTTTTTTTTTATCCTCCAGTTCTGCTTAAGTCTTAGATCTCCACAGTCCTAGATCATGATTCCTCACCGTGTGTGGTAACTCCTGGGCAAAAACAAAAAGTCCTATGAAACTGAAATTTCATATTTAAGACAACTATACGCCCAAGATGTTACAGAAATTTTTTCTTCAAAATCAGCTAACCAAGTGCCACTTTATACCATGCATTTAGCACCTTTTTACAATTTTCTCAAAAGCGGCTCTAATGATGTTGATTAAACTATTATATATAAGCTTGTAAAAGTTAATAAATAGTGATAAAAATCCAATAAAACTAACTGATTATTTTACATAATAATATAATAGACTTTTTAAGAAAACACATGTTTCTATAGAAATTTAATTTAATTAATTCTTTAAGGGTTTCACTAATTTTTATCGCTAAACTGTATTTGAAAATTCTATAATCGATTTTTAAAACCAAGGTAAGTGAAAGTCCTGTGTTGCCCTCACCAGATTTTTTTCTCTAGGACCTGTAAAGGTCCATGTTTCACAGCCACACATCAGAAATGGTTTTTAAACATATGATAGATGATAGTGTTGTTTGAAATCATTTTGAGATGCTTGGAAATGTTCTTAGGTTTCAGAACGGTAGAAATATTTAATCTTTATTACTTATATAATATCTTCTCCTTTCATCACTTACCATCCAAATTTTACATCCATCGCCTACTAATTATATCTGATACCTGTTTTTTTTGCATCCAATCTATACACGGATATACCTATAATGTTTACTCACTGTTCATCTTGCACCACCATCTATATTAAGGATAGCCTGGATTCCAAGACTGATTTTCAATGTTATAAATATGGCTAAATATGTTAATTTGGAAATATAAACCCCCTTTTTTTTTTTTTTTTTTTTTGGTTGTTAAAGATTGATTATAATGCTGTGTATTCATAGCAGCTCAGCAAAGTTGAGCAGCCGATCCAATTGGGAATTTCTCTCTAGTACTGACACTTGTTATCATTTTAATTTTTTCCTGAAATGATTATACTATATTTTTCAGGTTTATATTTATTTTGCAATGAAATCAATGGATTTAACAGAAAATTGAGAAAAACAAATCAAGTCCTTCCTCATCTCTGTTCCTACCTGAGACCTTTTATATTGGATTATTTATTCTGGAAGTGGATTCAGGACAAAGACTTTAAATTAGGACTTTTCATTCCTGATGATATTGAACATTGAAGATATTGATACAATATGTTATCTTCTCTCTTTCCAGATCCTTAGTGCTGTTAGCATGATGAATGGAACATCATCTTTGGCGATATACGCAGTGGAGTTCTTAGGCGGTAAATGGGTTGCCTTAGAGATGGGTATTGTATATGTGATTTCTTCCTTCTTGGCCGCATTCCTGGCAGATCCTATTGGACGTAGGCCACTACTGGTGTCTTCACTGATCGGGACAGCCATCTTCACCTCTGTTCTCGCTGCCTATTACATATGGAAACTGAAGATCCTTCTCTACATAGGACTGTTTGGCTTCTGCTTCATAACCTCTGTCGGGATCAACCCTTCGTAATGACGCTTCCTTCCGAGCTGTTTCCGACCAGCCTGCGTGCCTTTGCTAATGGACTCACTCAACTAACCTCTGGCTTCGCCGGTTTTATCTGCATTAAGATCTTCGTCAATATCAACGAGGCCCTTGGTGTGCAGTACAACTTATTTCTCTATACTTTAATTTCTCTCATTGGTGCTGTGGCAGGTTATCTTCTCCCAGAGACAGCTATGTCGATAATAAGTGCTGCTTAAGAATGTACTTGAAATATTTCTAAGGCACCTGATTATTCCTTGAAAAGATAGAAAGATCCTTAAGTCATAACTCAGTATTGCAATTACGTTTATTGCCAAACTCATTTTATTATTCGGTAAAATACCGATGTTTATTGTAAATATTTCTTTATTTTTATACTTAGTTAACGATATCAAAGACTAAATAAAAATGTCTTGTTGTTAGGTATTAGAATTTAAATTTTATACCAGTACCTGTAGACAGTGGTATACATAACTTGGCACAGGGTCCCTAAATTTATGATATACTTAAGTAGATACCAAAGGTGAGATATCATTGAAGAAACTTCTTCTTCTTTTTTTTTTTTTTTAATGTATAATCTGTGCTCAAAAGACCAAATGGTATAAGCCACTTCTAGAAATGAGAGTTTTTCACATTCTTGAGTGTTATTTGTTTGTGTTTATAAGGTGGTTCATTTATTTATACAGAAAAGAGTTGTTGATTCAGAAACTAAAAGATAGACTCTTATGACATTTTGCCACCTTCTAAAAATGGAAGAATGACACTCCAGAATATGAAAAACACTCATTTCTAGAAAAAGTAACTTACACCACTTTGCCATCTGAGCACAGTAACAATCTCCTGTATATTTTTGTATCATAAGATTCATCAATTTATCAAATTAATAAAGCTTGGTATTTGTGCCTTTAATTATAACTTTAATCTTAAAGTTCTCTGAGTAGATCCCATGTATGCCACTGTTGGTAAAGTGATATTTCTTTTAAAATTAATTATTCTAGTAAATATAAAACTGTCAATAATAGGTTTTTGTTAGGTTATTGAAGTCTGTATGTAAATTTAATTTGATTCTTTAAGTGATTTAAATAGCATTGTAAAGGCTATAAAAAAACTGTACAACTCCCAGATATTCCAGAAGACTAGCTTCTGACCCCTTCATCTCTTTCTTTTCTTATAAACAAATATATGTAATAGGTCAATCATTAATTAATAATGATTATCATTTATCATCCAATCATTTTAACATTTTGCTATTACAATAAATCCCAAAATATTTGGGTTATTATTTTATTTAATAGAAAATAATTATATTATAAAAAAATATCATGTTTATTCACTTCTCTGAACATGATCAGTGGTTTGTGAATGCATGCTTACATGCATGCAGTATGGTTTTTCAAAAATAAACCAAAAACATTTTTAGAATTCAACAAGTAATTTTAATATGAATGAAAATTATTTTTATTTACATGTTTATTGAATCTTGGTGTATATGAATTTTCTGTTTATGATTTTGATTATGTTTGAATTAGCCTGTTGTACATGCACAATGAATCACAGTGAAAATGATGCAAAGGATTTTTTAAATTAAATTGCTTGTTTTTAGAACTAAAATTTTATCCATCACTACTGAAACTTAAACTAAACAATGAACTTATTAAAACACCATTTACTGTAAACATAAAAAACCTATAGTTTAATTTTAATTTAATAATTAAAAACAAAATAAATAAAAACACCTCACAATGAAAATGATGCAAATAAAAAACACAATGTCTGTAATGTATGTATGTACATAAGAGATAAATTTTGAAATTGTAAACATTTGGAATTAAATCCTTTATTAATTAACACCTGCTTCGAACGATTCGGCATAGAGACAATAGATACTAGCTTTTCAATGTATCCAAGCTGGATCTTCTCCCATTCATCCTTAACAGCTTGTTTCAATCATTCCTTGTTTTTTATTTCATGTTTTCACGATTCAATTTCTAATATACTCCACAGATTTTCTATAACAATCAAATCAGAAGGCTGAGGAGGTTTTTTTTTATTGTTTTATGACATTTATACAAGCACCGCTCTTTTGCTAAATATAAAGAATACTTTGGGACGTTGTCATGGTAAAATACAAAATTGTTGTTGAGCCCCAGTTTTACAGCACTTTCTTTCAAACTATTTTTCTGAATGACAGAATACAGAAATTTGTCCGTTATACCATTAATAAAATTGAGATTTCTTACACTAGAGGCAGCCATGCACCCCCAAACCATGACCACTCCCATGCTGTTGGGCCAAGATTTGTTTCCTCAAACTCTTCATTGGCCCTTCTCCACAAAAGTCTCATCCATGAGATCCAAATTTATTAAATTTTGATTCGTCTGAAAATATGATGTATTTTTAAAAGTCCATATCCTTTTTTCAAATACTCCATTAAAAAATCGACTGTGATCTTTCTGTTGTTTTAACCAATTTAGGACTTATATCTTGCTACTCTCGCATTAAAATTGTGCTTTATAAGTACTCTTTAAATAGCCTCAGTGCACTCTTTTTTTTAATTAAACATTTTTCAACCAATACTTCCGATTTCAGAGCACTTAGTTTGGGATTTACTTTAACTTTACTGACATAGAATATATCTTTTATAAATACCTGTAAAACTTTTTTTCAGAAGCCCTTTGCATTATTTTCAAAGTGACTCACTATAGCTATTTTTACATAATATATATATATATATATATATATATATAATATATATATATATATATATATATTATATAATATATATATATATTGGACAATATGTCTGTATTTTTTCCTAAATATTTTTATTTTGCCGATGTTCGGGCTCAAGCTTGTGAGCCAACATCAGTTTATGCTTGGACATGGCTCAGTAATACCCTGGTGATGGCTCACAAGCTTGAGCCGAAACATCGGCAAAATAAAAATATTTAGAAAAAGACTGACTCCTGATTATTCCACCTACAATAGTTTCTACAGTCAAACATACATCCTCAATATATGTCTGTATGTATATACTTATTGTTGCAATGGAACGAACTGTGAATTTATACTGATGTGTACCCATAAATTAATTTGTTATTAGAAACTTTTTTGTTTCTTTTTTTGAAGTAACGATTATTATAAAATTTAACTGTAAATATTAAATATTCCTGTATATAATACTGTACAACTAGTTTTAAATTATCATTATGTAATTTAGATCATTATATGCATAATAAATGCATGTCTTTTTTCTTTCCTTTTATTAACCTTTTCAATTTTTTATTTGTAACAGGTATCAATTTTTTTTCATCTATCTTTTTAGTAACCAGATGTCTTTTTTGATTAGTCAACATTTTAATAGAATAAAAACTTGGATTTTTTTTTTAATATTCTTCTTCACCTCCTTTTTTTTTCACCATTTGATGTCCCCCTCCGAAAGAGGCAAAACCAAGTGCTATTTAGTCCCTTAAAAAAAAAACTGCGAAGTTTGACCCACAACTTTGGGCATACAAGGCTATTATGGTAGCTACTGCACAACAGATGACCCTATGTAAATATGTTATAGTATAACATACTTTTCTGTCAGACATAAGTGATTATTACATCTATACTAATATTATAAAGCTGAAGAGTGTTTGTTTGAACACGCTAATCTCAGAAACTACTGGTAAGAATTGAAATTTTTTTTGTTGGGTAGTCCATTTATCAAATAAGGGTTTTAGGCTATATAGCATCACGCTGCGACCAATAGCAATGAAGAAATGGTGGATAATGTGGGAAAAACAAGAAAATTAACCTTGCTTCCCAACAATTACAAATGATTTACCTTTTAATTTTAAAATAATTCATTTTCCTGTTAAGTTATCTTTTGCCGTAACAATTAATAAATCACAGGGGCAAACATTTAAGCACGTAAAAATCAATTTACTTCAAGACTGCTTTTCACACGGCCAACTTCTTGTTGCCGAATATGAAATATAGAATATAGAATAGTATACAAAGATTGCGTGTTAGCATTTTAGTCCAACAGTGCAATAGCTAAAATAAGTTAAAATCATTATGTTATGAGGTATAAAAAAAAAAAAATTAAATATAAACTGAGAATAATTTTATTTAATGGCGTATTGGAAAACAAAAGAAAAAATTATATTGAAAAATGTTGGACCTGTATTAATGTTTTAAAATGGACGTTATGTTAAAAAATAAAGAAATAGAATAGCTATGTCTGATAAGGTTATAGATGTAAATTTTAACATGGTTGTTTTTAAGTTTCTAAATTATTGTATTCTTGATTTTAATATATGTTATTGTTTTTAGTTTGTTACACAGTTTTGAAAATGAAGCAGTAGACTTCGAAATGTTAAACTGATATGAATGAATTATTGTGAAAATAAATAAAAATGTTTTTTAGAAGAGTAATGTTTTAATTTTAATTTTATAAATAAGGACTAAAAACCTGGCGGTTGCCTCTGTTGTTAATGTTGCAGATCTTGAGCAGTGCAAACCAACTCAATGGATCTGCTACCATAGCAATCTACACAATGGAATACTTAGGAGGCAAGTGGGTGGCAATGGAGATGGGCTTTATCACTGTGTTCTCCTCATTCTTCGGATCCTTCATCTCTGACCCGTATGGGCGAAGGCCTGTGCTCATTTTCTCCCAGATCGGCTGTGCCATGTCAACGATATTGCTCTTCTTCCACTTCCTCTTAAAGGGTTCAAGAAGCCGGAGACTGCTCCTCTACTTCGGACTCTTTGGTTTCTGTTTCATCAGTTCTGGCATGTCCTTGATAATGCTAGCACTTCCATCAGAACTGTTCCCGACACAGCTACGTGCCTTCACCAATGGATTAACCCAGACGATTGACTCCATATCTTGCTTTGTCGCCTTGAAGATGTTCTTCACGATCAATGTGTTTCTGGGTATTGAGACCAACTTTGTTATATACACATTGGTATCCATTATCGGATCAATCGCTGCAGTGTTTATTCCTGAAACAGCAAAGGTAACAATGTCATTTGGTTAAAACAGTCTTGGATTAAATCATAAATCGAAAATTTCAGAACCCAAGTTTAAAGATGAAGAACTATTAAAAGAATAATATGAATTATGAACGCCACAGATGTATTTATACCGGCATCAATTTGCATAAAAGTACTTCAATTTCAGTCTATGTTTTATCTTAAAATATAGCCATTGTAAAAACTATTATTATATAAATACGTACATATTTATCTTATAAAAGCTAACTTAAAAAAAAAAAAAAAAAAAAAAAAAAAAAAAAAAAAAAAAAAAAAAAAAAAAAAAAAAAGGAAGACATTTTATCAGTTGCAAGGTTAAGATATTTTCATAATTTATATTACTAATCTTATATAAGTAAGCATAGATATAATTTAATTCTTGGTAGACAGTTCCAAACTGAAGATCCACTGGTAGTTCTCAACAAAGCAAAATAAAACATGCCCCCAGGATGGACATTACTAGATTTGAATTTCATATAAAATTAATTAAATTATTTGAGAGAAGTTGCTTCAGGGTGCAGTCAATTTAACACACAATTAAGTGTAAACTTAATTTATTGGTGCCGATTGTAGGTTTTTTTTTTTTTTTTTTATGCATTTTTATTTTTTATACATCATTTGTCTTATGGAATGGATTTGATAGAGTAGATAGGGATATATATTTTTTTGTTTTTATTGCTCACTTAATCAAGGGCCACTGGGGAGTTTAGAAGGTTGCACAACGCGGAATTACGGAACTTGCATCCTGTGAATATAATTGAGCTGATTGCATCGCGGAGACTCAAATGGGCGAGTAAAGTTGTTGGGCTCGATGACGAGCGGATTCCGAGAAAGTTGGTATTTGCTGATCCGACTGGTAGGCGTCCGAAAGGTAGGCCGAAGCGGAGATGGGAGGATTGCGTTAAGGCTGATCTCGGGGGCTTGGGCTTGAATGGTGAACATTGGACGAGTCTGTGTAGGCGGAACTTGGTGGTATCGGCATCGAACCTTCGGGTTCGCTAAGCCTATTATTATTATTATTATTATTGCTCACTTAATTTCCAGATAAATATAGAAATGAACATGATTGTCAATTTATATTCATATCATATTAATAAATTTAGAGCAGTAATTGTGAGAAGAACTAAAAATATATCTGATACTCTTCATATTCTAAAACAAACAAATATTCATCTTCACGATGATCAGGACTTCACTTTTTTAAGAAGTCTGTACAAAGACAATTTATTATTTTAATAATGTAAACTTAAAAAAGTGATTAATTGCTATAGAAACTGCAAAATCTTTACCCTTACATACTTTCTTATCATCCAGTCCTACCTCACTAACAGATCCTTCACAGCAGTCTTTCGCAATAGTTCCTATGCATAGATAGCTGCAGAGCTATATTCTTACCCATCCTACCCTTTCCTATCTACTTGTGATTACACTTGTTATACTTTTGATGACACTTGTGTTATCAGTCAATAACAATCTAACTATTGCCTCTTAAAATCTTCAATCCTACATCAGAGACATTGTTGTATTTGGTCAGAATTGAAGAATTTAAATAAATTCTAACAAATCCCACCTAATAACCGTTACTTTTAATTGTAAACCGATTACATCCTGCTCTACAGTACCCTTTCAAAACTCTGCTTCTGCCTGTTGAAAAGATATCTAGGACTCCATCTTGCCAATCGTCTTAAATAGAATTTTTATAAAAAAACTGAAACAAGAAGAAACTGTCCGACTGCTTCAACACTTACTGGAAAAACGCTTAATGCTTCCTCTTAACTACAAAAGTCTCAGCTACATGACTATTATAGGGCCGATATGGACTTAGGGGCTCTACTAAACCATCAAATTATTCTTGTATCCAACTCTTAAAATCTGAAATCCGTTGTTTAATCCTCAATGCTCCTTAATTTGTTACAAATAAACTAATCTATGAACATCATGTTCCATATGTTGCTGACCTGGCCTGAACCAGATAACATTCCTTTCATGACAAATTCCATTCCCATTACTTTCAATCCTTGCTTCCTCTTCGATTCTTGATAATCCTCCGATGTGTCTGAAAAAAGATGGCCGCGGGACCTTATGGTTTAGCATAGGTTTTGGAGTGTTGCCAATACGTAGTTTCCCTACATGTTTTCCATGCATTAGTTTAATTTTGTCTCACATTTACCAGATACATTCAATAATACAATTGTAAATTTCAATAAATATATTTCAAAAAAAGGGCAAAAAAGAGACATTATCCTGAATTCATAGGTAGTTAGACAGCATTAAAAAAAAAAAAAAAAAAAACTTATATTTTTAAATATTCAACCTAATCCCTTATCTCCCCTCTAAAATTCTGGAAAATCCTATCAATACATGCAAAATAAATAAAGTGTTCTATGCAAGAGGACTTTTGGAAATGGCCTCTCCATAAAAATGACAATTAAGTGGCTATGATGTTCCTTTAAGTCGAAATAATAGAGAATTGTAGGGTAACATCATATTATCAATAATGTTGGTAACACTTATTTAAATATCGATTCTGTTAATCGATTAGGTAGAGTAGGTTAAAAGAAGGTTACAAAGAAAAGTGTGTTAATATAATGTAATGTGCAGTAATAAAAAGAATACTTTTAATGTTAAGCTGTTATTTCATTTAAATATAAGACAGCAACAAATTGGTGACCCCGACGTTCACGATGTCACAGAGTGGAAGCGGAATTGTTGATGTTGGCGAAAAAGGTGAGATAAAACCTAATTTAAATGTAGACAGGGTAGCTATAAAATTGCCCCCGTTCTGGGTGGAAAAGCCCGAAATATGGTTTTGTCAAGCCGAGGCCCAATTCAAACTTTCGAATGTAACCAGTGAAGAGACAAAATTTAACTACTTAATAGCTCAATTAGATTTGAAAACGGTGGAAAACATTTGGGACTTAGTAAAATCGGAGGAAAAAGAGAAGTATACTAGAGCCAAAGAAAGGTTAATAGCTATTTATAGGGAAAGCGAAGAACATCAGATTCGAAAATTAATCAGTGGCTTGGACATTGGCGACATGAAACCAAGTCAGCTTCTGAGAAAAATGAAAGGGTTAGGTACGTCTGAATTTTCAGACAAATTGATCAAAACTCTATGGCTTGATAAGCTCACGAGTCAAATAAAAAGCATTTTAGCAACCGCAGATGGTGATTTAGATAAACTGGCGGATATTGGTGACCGAATTTGGGAGATCCAACCAAACCATGTGATGGAAGAGGTTAGGGAACCAAAACCTAACACTTCAGACACTTTTTCTTTTCCTCAATTGATTTCTAAGTTGGAGGCGATGGATAAAGAGATCAAACGTCTCAGTAGGTCTCGTGATACCAATTCAGCACCTCGCCGAGGTCGAGGTAGAAGTCAAAGCCGAGGTAGGTATAAAGATGGAGGAAAATATTGTTATTTTCATTTTAGATTTGGATCAAAATGTCGACCAGATAAGTGCAAATCTCCATGCCAGTGGGAAATAGACCACGGAAAATCTAAAAATCGGGAAAACTCCAATCAGCAGCAGATGTAGCGACCACAACTGTTGCTGAAATTCCTTTTGGCCGCACATACAGACTGTTCGTAACTGATAGAAACAGCAAACAAACTTTCTTGGTGGATAGTGGAGCTGATGTTTCAGTCATTCCCGCCAAAAAGAATAAAAAAGAAAAAAGCACTAATTTTAAATTATTTGCAGCCAACGGGACTGAAATTTGTACATATGGTTCACAGCTCATAGATATTGACCTTGGCCTAAAACGAAAATTTCAGTGGCCATTTGTTATTGCACAAACGACAAAAGGTATAATAGGCGCTGATTTTCTGCATAAATTCGGATTATTAATTGATCTAAAAAATAAAAAACTAATTGATAGTAATACAAAGATGTCCATAAATGGAGAAATCGTAGAAGTTTCAGTTGCTGATACTGTCAACACGTTGCAGAGCAATAATAAATTTTTCCAAGTATTGTCCTCGTACCCAGAAATAACAAAACCTTCATATTTTCCACCACCTGTTAAGCATGAAGTGAGGCATTACATTAATACGGAAGAAAGCGCTCCAGTATTCTCAAAATCAAGAAGGTTAGGACCAGAGGCGATGAGAATAGCGAAGCAGGAATTCCAGATATTAATTAATGAAGGTATCATATCACCATCAAAGTCACAGTGGGCCAGTCCTTTACATTTAGTATCCAAGAAAAATGGAACCTGGCGCATATGTGGAGACTATAGGCGATTAAATGCCATCACAGTTCCTGATCGATACCCTATTCCTAGAATAGACGATGTGAGTTGTATTCTCGAAGGTAAGCGAATTTTCACAAAAATTGACTTGATTCGAGCGTATTACCATATTCCAATAGCGGACGAAGATAAAGAGAAGACGTCAATAATAACGCCATTCGGTTTGTTCCAGTTTAATTTCATGCCGTTTGGGCTACGTAACGCTCCTTCAACGTTTCAAAGATTCATAAATCAGGTACTTCAAGATTTACCTTTTTGTTTTTCTTTTTTAGACGATGTTTTGATCGCTTCACAATCTGAAGAAGAGCACAGAGATCACCTAAAGGCGGTACTAGAGAGGCTACACAGGTATGGCTTGCGTGTAAACATGTCTAAGTCTATATTTGGTGTTGCGAAGATCACATTTTTAGGCTATCAGATTACTGCACAAGGTACAAAACCCGATCCAGAAAAGGTTAAGTCCATCATGGATATAAAACGTCCAGAGACTGTACATAAACTCCATACATTTCTCGGAATGGTGAATTTTTATAGGCCATATCTTAAAGACGCAAGTGAGACTCAAGCTATACTAAACGAATATTTAAAAGGAGCAAGGAAGAACGATCGCACGAAAATAGATTGGACAGAAGAAGCCATTAAACAGTTTGAACAGTGCAAGAAAGACCTAGCAAACGCAGCTTTGCTTGCCATTCCTAATGCAAATCTTCCAATTGCATTATTTACGGATGCTTCAGATTTTGCAATTGGTTCTGTGCTGCAGCAGTTCGAAAATCAAGGTTGGAAGCCTTTAGCCTTTTTTTCGAAAAAGCTCAACCCAGCTCAGAGAAATTATAGTACTTACGATAGAGAGCTATTGAGTATTTATCTGTCTATAAAACATTTTAGACATATGATCGAAGGAAGTGACATTACTATTTATACCGATCACAAACCGTTAAGTTACGCATTTAATCAGAAAAATGAGAAAGCATCTCCGAGACAGCAGCGTCAGCTACAGTATATATCCCAGTTTTCAACCAAGATCAGACACGTCAGTGGAAACGACAATAATGTGGCTGATACATTATCACGACTCGATGCAATTACTGTTCTAGATTACGACCAAATTGCAGCTAGTCAAAAAGATGATCAAGACCTTAAAATGCTACAGGAATCTGATACTTCCTTAATTTTAAAACAACATCCTCTTCCGAATGGACAAGTTCTTTGGTGTGACATTTCAACTTCAACAATTAGACCCTATATTCCTAAACAATATAGGCGACAAGTTTTCAACAGTGTGCACTCTTTGTCTCATCCAGGAATAAAGTCCACAGTCCGACAAGTAACAGCAAAATTTATATGGCCCGGTATTAAAAAGGATATTAAGGAATGGACTCAGGCTTGTATTGGTTGCCAGAGGAACAAGGTAATACGTCATACAAAAACACCAATAGGCCTATATGAAGAGCCAGATGACCGATTTAGTGTAATACATTTGGATATGATCGGCCCTCTTCCACCATCAGACGACAAGATGTACTGTCTTACTGCGATTGATCGTTTTACATCATGGATGGAAGTTATACCATTGCGGACCATAACAGCTGAGTCGGTGGGTCAAGCGTTCTACAAATATTGGATTTGCAGATTTGGCGCACCTGTTAAAGTAATTACTGACCAAGGCCGACAATTCGAATCGGAATTATTTAAAAACCTGGCTAAACTTTGCGGTATAAGCTTCAGAGGAGTTCGCCATACCATCCACAATGTAATGGAAAAATCGAACGCCTGCATAGGACTTTAAAAACTGCTATTAAAGCTCACAATTCTCCGAAGTGGACAGAAACCTTACCTACAGTCTTACTTGGCTTACGTGCTGCTCTCCGAGATGATGGCAATCATTCGGTAGCTCACATGGTGTATGGAAAACCTTTACGACTGCCAGGTGAATTTTTTGAAGAGAAGACATCTCGAATGGAACACGGCACTTTTCTTTCCCGTTTACAAGACCAGATGAATGCTCTTAAACCAATAAAGTCAGAAAAGAAGAATTCAACAAGTGTATTCATACACAAAGATCTCAGGGTATGCACCCATGTTTTTGTAAGATTAGATAGGGTAAAGAAGCCCCTTGAACCAGCTTATGAAGGACCGTACCTTGTAATATCAAGACAAGAAAAATACTTCACTCTTCAGATCAAAGGAAAACAGGTGAATATTTCATTAGATCGGTTGAAGCCTGCTTACATTTTAGACCCTGATGACCCCACCTGTAATATGGATCAAGAACCTAGATTGTTGACAATGCCTATGAAGCCTCAGCCAACAAGTCAGGATGTTCCAGCTTCAGCGTCCAGAGAGGAAGTAACAACAAGAACAGGCAGAAGAGTCAGGTTTCCTCAGCGTTATCTACAGTGATCAGTGGTGAAAAATGTCTCTAGTGATTAGTGTGTGCGATGTGTATAGTTATGTTGTTGTTTTTTGTATTTTAAAAGGTTAATTTTTTTTTAGAAAGAGAAAATAATTGTTTTGTAAAATAAGTTATAATTATGTTTTGTAAAATTAGTTTTTGAGTTCAGTGAAAGTTTGATAATTTTATTTATTTTTATTTTTGTATCAAAGTCTTTTATAGTATCGTAACATACTTGATGTTACTGGGAGAGGAGTACTGTAGGGTAACATCATATTATCAATAATGTTGGTAACACTTATTTAAATATCGATTCTGTTAATCGATTAGGTAGAGTAGGTTAAAAGAAGGTTACAAAGAAAAGTGTGTTAATATAATGTAATGTGCAGTAATAAAAAGAATACTTTTAATGTTAAGCTGTTATTTCATTTAAATATAAAGACAGCAACAGAATTATGTTCAATAAATTTTTATTTCTGGTTCGAAAATTGGCCCATATAATAATCATTCTAATTGCACATTTACCTGGGTTTTTTTTTATTTGCTAACAAGATAAAACCGAAAAAAATTTCAAATCTACAAAATAAAAAATCCTTTTAACTTTACTACTAGGAAGAAAATTTAAAATAATGGCGTTTAAGCATTGTCAGACTATTTCAATTAGAATGAATCCTACACGTTAACAAACTCCATTAAATATTACACAGATAGCGAGTTTAATCAAAATCGTCAGTGCCGTTTTGGAGAAAATCATAAAATGTGCAAAATGCATGATGTATAAAGTGGCTCTTCTGGTTCGCAGATTTCGATGAAAATGTTTATATAACGTCTCAGGCATATACGCGTATATTTTATAAAACTAATAGTTTTTAGCTAGACCACACGCTCACACAGACCCGAAATTTGTATTTCCGTTGAAAACTGGAACTCGAAAGCTTTCACGATAGCAATACTATCCATTATTTTAAAGAAACGTAGATCTTTTTGGTTGGACATAAACGAAAACAAACTTATCATGTTCTAGTGGATTCCAGACATCCCACGCGCGTTAGAGATGCACGATTATTTTGAGAGGAAGTTGTTACTCTGAAAACTTTCTCAGCATTTTTCTCCCTTAATTAAAAGTAATTTTTATTCGAGAACATTTCGCCCCCTAACAATAAAGTATAATTAACAGAGGATGTTCCATTTGTCTGGCATCACTTATTATCTGACTATCTAGTCATCTTCATATATAAGCGGATAATTGCACTGTACAGTATGAAAATCCGAAAAATTACCATGTGGGACTTGGTTGTTAGGAATTGGGGAAGAAAGAGGGTGGGCCGTGAAACGTGTATTTGCGTTGAAAGGACGAAATCGAATTTTTTTACAATCCCAATGATTTACCTTATCTGTATATATAATTTTAGTAAGGGAAAGGTAAAAATACAAGAATGCCTGTGATGTTATCAAATAGTATTTTTTTTTTTTTTTATCATTTATTTTTACATCCACACCTGTCGCTCAGCCCGTGACAATAAGCGGATTTGATAACAATTGATATAAAGGGCATGTCAGGCATGAGGGAGGTCGATACCCATTGGCATCTACTCTTTAATGGAATTTTAAAAGAGTTTACTTAAGGAGATCTCTTAGCCAGCTTCTTTTCAGCCTTCTTTGAATATTCCCTGGCATGTCTGTCGTGGCCATGTTTTGTATGAGTTTGTTAGTATGTCCGTGAAGTTTGTCAAACAATTTTATGTAGGAAGTCCGAATGTGATCTTGTACCATTGGTATGTGTAAGTCTGTATGTAAAGTTTTGTTACTGACATACCAGGGTGATCGAGTAATAAGTCTTAAAGTTTTTGATTGAAAAGTCTGGAATTTTGCAATCTGAGTCGGTTTCGCTATTCCATAAATTTGAGAGGCGTATGTCCATATGGGTTTTAGTAAGTAGGTATAAGTATTTAGTTTTTGTCGGATTTTTAAAGAAGAGTGTTTGTGCAGTAGAGAATATAGAAGTCTTAGTCGATTGTTGAGAGTCAGCCGCTTCTGCTTAATGTGGGGCCCCCATGTCATCCTTCGGTCGAAAGTGAGTCCTAAGTAATGATCTGTGTTGGTTTGTGTTATCGGTAAGTTGTTTATGTAGACTGGAGGGCAAGTGTCGTGTCGTAGGGTGAAGGTGATGTGTTGCGATTTGTCAATGTTGAGTTTTATTTTCCATCTTTTAAACCAGTCGTCTAAATGTTGTAAATAATGCTGAAGGGTCTGTGAAGCCTGAAGTATGTTAGTATGTCTAGTGAGAAGAGCTGTGTCATCTGCATATGTCGCTATTAATATGTTAGGATGTGTTGGTATGTCATGTGTATAGATAATATACAGTAAAGGTGCGAGAATTGATCCCTGCGGAACTCCAGCCCTGATTGACGTATAGAAGAGGTATCTGTGCCCTGCCGGACAGTAAAAAATCTGTCGGAAAGAAAAGAGAGAAGAATAAGATAGTAAGTTGAAGGAAGGAATGATTTAAGTTTGAAAAGCAGTCCATTATGCCAAACTCTGTCGAAAGCTTGAGCTACATCCAGGAATACGCCAGTAGCATATAATTTGTCCTCTAGTGCAGCGTAAATGTAGTCTCTATGTAGCTGGTGTAAAGTTGAGTGTAATGAGCGAAAGCCGAATTGGTGGTCAGGTAGTATTTGATTGTCAGTATGCCCAGTATACGTTTGTAAATTAGTTTTTCAAAAACTTTTGAGCAACTGGAAAGTAGACTAATCGGTCTGTATATCAAATAATATAAATTAGATTTGAAAACAAACAAAAGAAAAAAACTTAACCTCACAATTTATCATTATAATTAATTCTTATCTTTCTTTAATCGAGTTATCTCTTTCCATTCTCATGACCTCATCACACTTTTTTTCTCGGTTGTAAAAATGGCAAATTAATTATTCAGGCTATAAAGATAATTCGTGACCGTGAGAAAAATTAAGTGATTCTCATGTATTTAATTTGTAAATATTTTAAGTTTACTTTTGAAGGAGTCACTATTCATAAGGAAAAATAAGATTATAAGTTATCCATCCTTTCCTTAGAATAAAATTGGATTTAGCTGACTGACACTGGAAAAGTCTGAAACTAACACACTACCTTCAGGGTTATTTCATGCATCGAATTTAGAAGAAACCCTCACCCCACCATGGACCTATGCAGCACCACTAATCAATATGACGCTACTACAATTCAGGAACAAAACCACACCACCTTATTAATAAATGAGAAATTCCGAAATATTATAAATAAGAATAGAAACGCAACCTTTATCTACACGGATGGATCCAAAATGAACGACAATATTGGATCGGCATTTGTTACATCTGAAAAATCTTTTAAATATAAACTACCACCTCATTGCAGCATCTTCACAGCTGAACTCTCTGCTATATCATATGCACTTCACCATATAATGTCAAAAGAGGGAGACAAAAATATAGTTTGCAGTGACTCTCTCTCAGCGCTACAAAGCCTATTAGAACTGTACAGTGATCACTTAGTATTCACAAAAATCCATGAATACCTTACTATTCTAAAAACACTCCAAAAAGATGTCGAATTCCTCTGGACACCTTCCCACGTTTGGATTAAATACAACCAAGAAGCTGACAAATTAGCAAAATAAGCTACACTCAGTAAACAAGATATCGTCCCAGTTTCCATTAAAGCTGATATTATTTATTTATTTAACGTCACTTTATGCTACTATGGCTAATCGGACGATGCTACAGTGGGAGTCCTAAATTTTGCCTATCCAGGTTTTATTAGGATAGGGATCTTTAACGAGTACCTGACATCGCACAGGCTCAGGACCACCTTTTAACGTCCCCTCCGAAGGACGGCGTAACTAAGGATTTTTTACTCCCATTAAAAAATCCTAGGACCACCTGCGGGATTGAACCCGTGACCTTTGGCATGGTAGGCTGTTACGCTAGCCACCCAGCTACAAGTGATCCCTAAAGCTGATATTAAAATATGGTTACGCTCGGATACCAAAGCTGATTGGCAAAGGATAAGGGGCAACGTAGATAATAACAAACTGAAAGAGATAAAACCAGACACACACCGATGGAAGACTTCAGTGAGAGCAACACGGAGAGAAGAAACTGCTCTAACAAGACTAAGAATAGGCCACTCAAGACTCACTCGCATTCATCTCATCACAAAAGACCTACAACCAATATGCAATAGATGCCAGACAACCATTACAGTCAAACATACCATAAAAGAATGTCCAAATTACAAAAATCTTATGCTAAAGTACAAACTTGACTGAACTCTCAATAAATCACTGTTGGACTGCGAAGATGTCATAACCATACTATTAAAGTTCCTGCAAGAAACCAAATTAATTAAAACGCTCTAGCCTCTAAATGACTTAGTGACTAGCATTGTTGTGTTTTCTAATTGTAGTGGTTATTAGTAACATATTATACAAAGCATAAAAAATAATAAAATTAAATAAATAAAAAATTAAATAAATAGAAAAATAAATTAAAAAAAAAATAAAAACTTTATTATTTCTTTATTTGTATAACTTTAACTTTATATAGCATTTCCAAGTCAATTGTAACCTTTTCCAAGTCAAATGTAACTTTTTCCATTTCAAATGTAACCTTTTCCAAGTCAAATGTAACCCTTTCCATTTCAAATGTCACCTTTTCCAAGTCAAATGTCACCTTTTCCATTTCAAATGTTACCTTTTCCAAGTCAAATGTCACCTTTTTCTTCACTTCTAGCCTTAAATATTCCGTTTTATTTATTTATTTATTGAAAAATAATTAGTTTAATTAACATTATGACTTTTTTAATAATTTTGGCATATAATAATTGATAATTTTTTTGGGTCTCTTAGATATTTGATATCAAGTTCTGTTTTTTACTAGCTAATATTTAAAAGAATTAATTATTGTCTATTTAGTTTTAAGATAGTTGTTGATTTTGATTTTTTAGAGAGGAGGGGTAGTTTTTTGGAATAATTAATGTGTTTTCGGGTATTATAATTACTTTTTTCGAGCTGTATTTTTTATCGCTCGCGTGCATGTTAACTCGCATTAAATTTTAATGTTTTTTATTGATATAGGGATTAATTAATCTGCTTTCGGGTGGTTATGATAACCTTTTTTCGAGCTGTATCTTTTATTGCTTTTGCGTATTTCAACTCGCATTTACTTTTAATGTTTTTTATTGACATAGGGATTAATTAATGTGTTTTCGGGTATTATAATTACGTTTTTCGAGCTGTATTTTTTATCGCTCGCGTGCATGTTAACTCGCATTAAATTTTAATGTTTTTATTGATATAGGGATTAATTATTTTGCTTTAGGGTGGTTATGATTACGTTTTTCGAGCTGTACTTTTTATCGCTCGCGCTTATTTTAACTAAAATTTACTTTTTATGTGTTTTATTGATATAGGGATTAATTAATGTGCTTTCGGGTGGTTATGATTACGTTTTTCAAGCTGTATTTTTTATCGCTCATGCATATTTCAACTCGCATTTACTTTTAATGTTTTTTATTGATATAGGGATTAATTTTTTTGCTTTCGGGTGGCTATAATTACGTTTTTCGAGCTGTATTTTTTATCGCTCTCGCTTATTTTAAGTAAAATTTACTTTTTATGTTTCTTATTGATATAGGTGTTGATAATTGTGTTTTCGGGTCCTATAATTATGTTTTTTTAGTTTTATTTATTTTTCGCTCCCGCGCATTTTAACTCGAATTTACTTTTAATGTTTTTTTTTTTAATTTATATAAAGATAATTAATGTGCTTTTGGGTGGTTATTATACGCTTTTGAGCTGTGTCTTTTATCGCTTATGCGTATTTCAATTCGGATTTACTTATGATATTTTTTATTGTTATAGACGTTTGTAATTATCTTTTCGGGTCTTGTGATTACGTTTTTAAGCTTTTTTTTTGTCGCTTGCTCTCATTTCAACTTGCATTTGCAGTGGTCTTTCTTTGTTTTTGTTTTAGGGGATTCTCATAACGTGTTTTGAACTTTATTCTTTTATGCGCTTGGGAATTTCTACAAACCGTAGGTATTATGTTATAATATGATGTAAAAATTATTTATTCTGTTTTTGCAGGATCTGATTACATTTTTGATTTGGACGTTACATCGCGATTGCGCATTCTTCTAGATCACTTTTCATTTAAGTTAAAATGTGCACTAGCTATAAATAAATGTCATAAACTCTATTAGTATTCCCGAAAACACTATAAACGATCCCTCTATCGAATATTTATGAAATAGGAGCAGTGACTTAAAATGAGTAAAAGGGATAACAAATTTGGTTCAAATAATGGTATCAGAACACCCGAAAATAGAATAAACGATTCCTCAATTAAATCATCAAATAATTGTAAGATCAAGTTAGGAAGCGGATCCTTTACAAAATAATTAGTTGAAAAAATTTACTCAGGACGCTAGAAAAGGACCTATAACTAATCCTTTTATAAAATAATAATAATAAAAAAAAAAGATAAAAAAAAAGCTAAACGATGTATATTCCAACAACGTTATAATGAGAACCAAAAACAAAATAATCAATACCAATATCAAAAAAAAAATATTAAAAATAAAGGCGAGTTGAAATCCGCACGAGTGATAATAAAAAATCTTTTAAACATTTTCATAACCCCACGAAAACACAAGTATAGATCTCTATAAAAATAAAAAGATTAAAAGTAAATACAAGTTGAAATACGCATGAGCGATAAAACATACAGCTCGAAAAACGTAAACATAACCACCCGAAAGAACATTCATTAATCCCTATATCAATAAAAAACATTAAAAGTAAATGCGAGTTGAAATATGCATGAGCGATAAAAAATAAAGCTCATAACCAACCATCATAACCACCCGAATGAACATTAATTAATCCCTATATCAATAAAAAACATTAAAAGTAAATGCGAGTTGAAATATGCATGAGCGATAAAAAATACAGCTCGAAAAACGTAATCATAACCACCCTAAAGCAAAAATATTAATCCCTATATCAATAAAAACATTAAAATTTAATGCGAGTTAACATGCACGCGAGTGATAAAAAATACAGCTCGAAAAACGTAATTATAATACCCGAAAACACATTAATTAATCCCTATATCAATAAAAAACATTAAAAGTAAATGCGAGTTGAAATACGCATAAGCAATAAAAGATACAGCTCGAAAAAAGGTTATCATAACCACCCGAAAGCAGATTAATTAATCCCTATATCAATAGAAAACATTAAAATTTAATGCGAGTTAACATGCACGCTAGCGATAAAAAATACAGCTCGAAAAAAGTAATTATAATACCCGAAAACACATTAATTATTCCAAAAAACTACCCCTCCTCTCTAAAAAATCAAAATCAACAACTATCTTAAAACTAAATAGACGATAATTAATTTTTTTAAATATTAGCTAGTAAAAAATAGAACTTGATATCAAATATCTAAGAGACCCAAAAAATTTATCAATTATTATATGCTAAAATTATTAAAAAAGTCATAATGTTAATTAAACTAATTATTTTTCAATAAATAAATAAATAAAACGGAACATTTAAGGCTAGAAGTGAAGAAAAAGGTGACATTTGACTTGGAAAAGGTAACATTTGAAATGGAAAAGGTGACATTTGACTTGGAAAAGGTGACATTTGAAATGGAAAGGGTTACATTTGACTTGGAAAAGGTTACATTTGAAATGGAAAAAGTTACATTTGACTTGGAAATGGTTACAATTGACTTGGAAATGCTATAAAGGGAAACATATTTTGACTGTTAAACTAAAATACATACCACATAATTTTAATAAAATACCCTACATCCCCTAAAGACTATCGCCCTATTTCCATCCTCTCGAACCTCTCTAAGCCTTTAGAAAGAATAGTCCAGACACAATTATCAAATTTCCTTGAAAATTCTAAAATCCTTGATCCTTTGCAATCCGGCTTCCGACCCGGCTTTTCCACACAATCTGCTCTCTTTAAAATCACTAATGACATACACACTGCTATGGACGAAACGAAACTGACCGTGCTAATACTTCTGGATTTCTCGAAAGCATTTGACTCCCTGGATCACTCCATCCTTTTCTCCAAACTATAGTCACTATCCTTTTCCAACAGCACCATCAGGTGGTTTCAATCATTCCTTTCTGACAGAACTCAAGCTGTCACTATTCCTAACCATCCTCTATCTTCCTTTCGAGCCCTCTCGGCAGGTGTGGCCCAGGGTTCAAGCATTTCTCCTCTTCTTTTTAATTGTTATATCAACGACCTTCCCAACTCTATCCATCACTGTTCCCACCACCTATACGCTGACGATTTCCAGATCTATTTGTCCTTCTCTCCTTCCGATTCACTAGTAGCATTTGCTAATATTCAGGAAGACCTGGATGGAATCTGTGCCTGGGCAACCTTAAATAAACTAATGCTAAATCCTATGAAAACTCAGGCCATCCTAATTGGTTCCAATTCCCTTCTCAGATCCTATACCACGTTTCCGAGTCTCACCTTAAATGATCATCCAATCACCTTCACTTCCTCTGTCAAAAACCTGGGCATTACCATTGACCAAACCCTTTCCTGGAAACCTCATATCGCCCAAATTTCCCGAAGAACAATAAGTACCCTGAAATACTTCAATCGCTCCCGCCATCTTCTTCCACCTTCCATCCGTAATCTCCTTGTATCCGCACTTATTTCCCCCCACTTTGACTATTGCTGCTTAGTATATGGTGGCCTCCCGACAGTGCTTGAGGACAGGCTAAAACGCATCATGAACATATTTTTAAGATGTGTCCTCTGCACTCCGAAGAGGTCTCATGTAACCCATTTTTACGGCGAGTTAAAGTGGCTCCTTCCCCGAATCCTCAGACAATATTTCCTAGGATCATACCTTTACCAAATCATTAGATCCCAACACCCTCCATACATTCATAGTCTCCTACAGTTTAAATCTTCAGTCCACACTCTTGAAACAAGATCGCGCCATTCCGATCTTTACTTTCCTACCCATAGAACTAAAACTTTTGATCGTTCCTTCCTGGTCCGCTCCTCTATTTTCTGGAATTCTCTACCTACCCATATTCGCCATGCTGCCTCTCTCTCCTCATTCAAATTCCAACTTTTCCAATATCTTTTATTATCCCAAAAAGACGCTTAAATACAGTGATTCTTTTGTTCCTAATATCACACTTGAAAGAAAAGTAATATATGTTCTTTATTGAAACGCTGTTATATTTTAATTTATTTTTAATTTTGATCAACCCAATATTTTTCAAGAACGGTTTTTATTTTATTTTATCATAAATATTTTTTTTATTTTTATTTTTTTCAAATATTTTTTATATATATGTTTGTGGATATTCGTGTGTGAAATGAACACTCGAATTAACCCATCTGTGTAATAAGTAATTAATTCTGTTCCTTCTGTCTGTTGGCCAGACATGTTGTATATTTAAATTGTACAATTCTGTTATTCTTAGGGGACCCAGTCCCAGAATAAAAATTATTTTCTATTCTATTCTATTCTTTTCTAATTTAACAAAAAATTAGTATATGGCGTAAAAAAACACGGAGTTAAAGCCTAATCATCATTCCTAATCCTAATCGAATTTAGAATTAGATAGAGGGGGCACACAGAGAGGTGTCTAGAAGCTGACCTTTTTGTTGCACTCATCTAGCGCCTTTATTACGAACTACGTGTTCCGTTCTGGCCCTTATTTTTTTAATTATGCTCTTTTACACTAGACTGCCAGTAGAACGCTGAACGCGGATAAGATTACTTTTTTATGTGTTGCTAATTTAAAGTGTATTTTGTTACACTAAAAAGCACTTAATAGGCATTTTCACAGATTTTTTTCTTTGTTTTCCTGTTGTCTGTTTTAGATGTTGAAAGCCTTTTCTGATCCATTGCAAGTTTCTAAGAGTTCTCTTCGTTAATAATCAATATTAAATTTCAGGAAAATTAAAACGGTTTTGGTAATGTTTTCACTTTCCTGAAAGTTAATATTAATGGGTAACGAAGAGAACACATGGGAACTTGTAATGGACCAGAAAAGACTGTCAACACACGGAGCACTACAATGGAGCACATAGCGAAAAGCGTTAAAAAATAGTACTTAGATACAGCTTTTGAGAGCTACAAAAAAAAATCAGCTTTTAGACACCCCTAACTCTATCCCAATATTTCCGCTTTTGCGCTTATGTCAATATATGCATTAAGTATATATTGATGTCATTATGTCTACTATTTGCTTATATATTGTGTTAACTAAGCTTCGACCACATCGCATTCTGAAATAAAATTGTTTATATTATTTGATAAGTCTGTTGCGAGACATTGAAAGTATAAATTGCAAGTTACATAGAGTACACATTTTTTTTTTCCAAAAATATCTCAGGAAAATCGACATTCTATGAGTCCAAATGATCAAGTTCTACAAAAAGTTATGTATGTGTAAGTGTCTATGTCTGTTTGTGTTCATTCGAGAATCTCATCCGCTAAGCAGAAATATTGTTTAAACAGGGCGTCTGTTACATTGGCCAATCTTTGGGAAATTCGCCAATACTGAAGAGGAGGTTCCCACAGACACTGCAAAATACCCAGACCTCTGTATTGTCGCGACGGGTATAGCATAGAGGAGCAGGAGGTGGCCGGCAATCCTATGATAGCCTTTATAATAATAATAGGCTTAGCGAACCCGAAGGTTCGATGCCGATACCACCAAATTCTGTCTACACAGACTCGTCCAATGTTCACCAATCAAGCCCAAGCTCCCGAGATCAGCCTTAACGCAATCCTCCCATCTAAGCTTCGGCCTACCTTTCGGACGCCTACCAGTCGGATCAGCAAATACCAACTTTCTCGGAATCCGCACGTCATCGAGCCCAACAACTTTACTCGCCCATTTGAGGTTCCGCAATTCCGCGTTGTGCAACCTTCAAAACCCCCCAGTGGCCTCATGGCGCAAGTTGAAAATGACAGCCTTTATGCATCTTCGAATTATAGCGTCGTTAGCTTCTGATAAAGATTGGCGCAGTTTCGTTAGACGTGCAGTCCGCAACAGGTATATCATGGAAGGGAAAACATATCTATTTAGGATGTTTATTTTTGGTCTGGCTTCAGGAGATTAGAATAGACTCCAAAGATTTCAATATATGGCAATATCGGATGTTATCAAGTGCTCCAGTCACATCCAAACTGCGGTCTCTTCTAGTTTATTTTTCGAATTCCTGAGAATAACATAAATTATTCTGGTATTCACAAGGCACCCACGTTGACCAATAATAAATAAATCTTACTTCTGGTTGCAAATAGCCTGAGAAAATTTTACAAAAAGAAAAAAAATAAACATTAAAAACAAAATTGTAATTTAATTTACAAGTTTATTTTTAAGTGCTTGGGAAAAATATACTCATCTTCAATTGACTCATAGCTTAGGAGTAAAATATTTTCTAAATATGGTTACATCATCACAAGAGTGAGATTAACAATTAATCCGGCAACAATTGAATACACAAATATTTTTTTTTTTTTTCTTAATGAATAAAGAAATAATAGAACTACTGATCTCGATAGATTGCTGGTCACGTGTCCCAACCGGCTGTGGTTGAATGACTATTTATTGTGTTATTTCAGCTGTGGGGTGACCCTGGGGTACGGAGGCTCTTTAGAAGAAATCCACACCTCATTTCCTTCCAAAAGGTACTAAATCCACATCTCATTTCCTTCCAAAAGGTACTAAATCCACATCTCATTTCCTGCCAAAAGGTACTAAATCCACATCTCATTTCCTTCCAAAAGGTACTAAAAACATTCCCTTCCAAAAGTTACTAAATCCACATTTCATTTCATTCCAAAAGGTACTAAAAACATTCCCTTCCAAAAGGTACTAAATCCACATCTCATTTCCTTCCAAAAGGTACTAAAAACATTCCCTTCCAAAAGTTACTAAATCCACATTTCATTTCATTCCAAAACGTACTAAAAACATTTCCTTCCAAAAGGTACTAAAAACATTCCCTTCCAAAAGTTACTAAATCCACATTTCATTTCATTCCAATAGGTACTAAAAACATTCCCTTCCAAAAGGTACTAAATCCACATTTCATTTCCTTCCAAATGGTACTAAATCCACATTTCATTTCATTCCAAAAGGTACTAAAAACATTCCCTTCCAAAAGTTACTAAATCCACATTTCATTTCCTTCCAAAAGGTACTAAAAACATTCCCTTCCAAAAGTTACTAAATCCACATTTCATTTCATTCCAAAAGGTACTAAATCCACATTTCATTTCCTTCCAAAAAGTACTAAAAACATTCCCTTCCAAAAGTTACTAAATCCACATTTCATTTCATTCCAAAAGGTACTAAAAACATTCCCTTCCAAAAGGTACTAAATCCACATCTCATTTCCTTCCAAAAGGTACTAAAAACATTCCCTTCCAAAAGTTACTAAATCCACATTTCATTTCATTCCAAAACGTACTAAAAACATTTCCTTCCAAAAGGTACTAAAAACATTCCCTTCCAAAAGTTACTAAATCCACATTTCATTTCATTCCAATAGGTACTAAAAACATTCCCTTCCAAAAGGTACTAAATCCACATTTCATTTCCTTCCAAATGGTACTAAATCCACATTTCATTTCATTCCAAAAGGTACTAAAAACATTCCCTTCCAAAAGTTACTAAATCCACATTTCATTTCCTTCCAAAAGGTACTAAAAACATTCCCTTCCAAAAGTTACTAAATCCACATTTCATTTCATTCCAAAAGGTACTAAATCCACATTTCATTTCCTTCCAAAAGGTACTAAAAACATTCCCTTCCAAAAGTTACTAAATCCACATTTCATTTCATTCCAAAAGGTACTAAAATATTTCCTTCCAAAACATACTATATCGGATATAGGACATCCTCAGTAAACAGATATAACCTTTCTTTTCATTACCTTCCAAAAGGTACTATATTTCCTATTACACAGCAGAAGCACCTAACTCCATAATATATCACCTTTAACTTAATCTTTTCTTCATTTTGTGCATTTTTATTGATTCATTTAGTATGTCTTGAATCACTCCTATTATTATAATCAATAGTTTTAACCTAATATTCAGTTTTTAGGCTGTTTTAAACAACTTAATTGCCTCACTTCGGTTCTCGTAGGTTCCCAATTAAATAAAGTTTTTTATAGTATTTCTTTTTGCAGCCACATACATTTGATATAAAAATCTTAAGAAACCATCCATCCAGCTCAATCTAGGTCTTCCAACTCTTCTTTTTCTTTCTAGACGCGTCATCATATTTTTGTTTGTTGGGCTACCCTCATCCATCCTGGCTACATAGTTTTATACATCACATTGCTTTAAAGCTAAATGAAAACTACACACACACACACACACAGACTATTCGAATGAGAGAATTTTTAAAATTTCCACGCTCAAAATACTTTCTTTACCTAAAAATATATTTCATATACAAGTGAGTAAAGGTAAAACAAATTATTACACAATGGTTTATTATTCCCAAATAAGAATATTAGGGTATAACTGTTTATAAGGCTGTTGATTGACAGTTAAGTATTTTGGGAATTTATTAATTTATTATAAGAAACGATGTTTTTTTTTATTCGTTATTCGGATTCTACGCAACATGAAACGTAAACCCTCAAATTTTGAGCAGGGGTAATTGTTTTTTTTTGTTTTTTTTCGATTACAAAGGTTTATTATTGAAAATAATATGCGGTTTTTAGTTAAAAAACGATAATGAATTTTTTTTCTATCTTCGAAAATAACGAAGTCACAAGCGTATAAATAAGCCAGATTTCAATTTTTCAATTGTTTTCTTTTGTTTTTTTCCTTTTATATAATGATTCGCGGTTTTAGGTTAAAAAACAATACTGAATTTTTTTTCTATCTTCGAAAATAACGTAGTTACAAGCTTATATATAAGCATGATATCATCTTTTTTCATCATTTTTTTTTTTTTTTTTTTTTTTTTTTTTGTAGTTTCGGAGAAATGCCGCGGACGGCGGACAAACGGATTTTTTTTTTTTCGTTATTCGGATTCTACGCATCTTGAAAAGTAAGCACTCAAATTTTGAGCAGGAGTATTTTTTTTTTCTCGTCAATTACAAAGGTTGATTATTGAAATAATATATACCCTTTCAGACTACTTCAATAAGGGTAAAGACCACATGATATTAATTAAAACCCATTTAACTTTACACCGATGTAGGGAGTCCAATCAAAATTTTGAGTTCCCTTATAGAGAAAATCGTAAAAAAATGCTAGTTGGCTGGACGGTTTTTTGTTGTTGTACGGGTTAAAAAGTTTTTTGATGCAAAAAAAAATGTTGTTGATGCAACATCCCAGTCGTACAAGATTTTAGTTTCGAACGACTTTTCGTATTTGAAATAGACTTACAAAATACTATGAGAAAATGCCAAATACGGAAAAATGTGATAACAACCTATAGGAGAAAACAGCAGAAATATTTTTGATGGTTAATTTTTTCCATAAATAAGAATAGTAATAATAATATACCCTTAGGAAGATAAAGACTTAAGTGAACATTTATAATAATGATAATAGGCTTACCGAACCCGAAGGTTCGATGCCGATACCACCATATTCCGTCTACACAGACTCGTCAAATATTCTCCGTTCAAGCCCAAGCCCCCAAGATCAGCCTTAACGCAATCCTCCCATCGACGCTTCGGTCTACCTTTCGGACGCTTACGAGTCGGATCAGCAAATACCACCTTTCTCGGAATCCGTTCCTCATCGAGCCCAACAATTTTACTCGCCCATTTGAGTCTCCGCGACGCTATCAACTCAATTATATTCACAGGATACAAGTTCCGCAATTCCGAGTTGTGGAACCTTCTAAACTCCCCAGTGCCCTCATCTCTCTTCGGACCAAATATTTTGTGCAGTACCTTATTTTCGAAAACCTTAAGCCTTTGTTCATCCTTCAAAGTAAGCGGCCACGTTTCACATCCGTAAAGAACCGTTGGAAGAATAATAGTTTTATAAATTCTAACCTTTACGTTTTTAGATAGAAGCCGCGAGCTAAGTAACTTAGCAACTGAATAATAACACGCATTTCCCATCTTTAACTGGGACTTTATTTCTTCCTGGATTTCATTTTTTCTTGTTATCATTGAACCTAAATACTTGAATTTCTCTATGTGTTCAAAAGTATGCCCTGATATATCAATATCGCCACTGTCTCTGCTACTTAATTTTAATATTTATTTATTGAGAAATATTACAATCTGTTTCAGAATGAACAATAGTAATAGAGATATAGGACCACATTCATACAATATATACAGAAAATAACGATAAAGTCAAATTACATAAAATAGAAAAAAAATCATTTATATGTACAATAAAATATAACAAAATAAAAAAAACAAAAAAAAAAACAAAAAAAAAAAAAACAACAACAACCTATAATTGAAATAAATACAAAGTTGGCAAATAAATAAAAATCATACAAACAAACATAACTATATACAATATTTACAACTGCTAAGGGGACCCCAGACTGGGCTTTTCTCTCCACTTGTGGAGGAAAAAAGCGGAATCCAAGAGATCCCAGCGCCTCTCTCTCAGCCGCATCACTGGTCTTAGCCAGTAGAGGCTGAGTTAGGGCGCAATAGCCACAAACATACAGTACATGAGTGGAGGATCTGACCAGTGTCAGAACTCCAGTATAAATGTTATAGAACGTCGCGGGGCCACTGCCGTTTCAATCTTCGTGGAGGATTGTAGGGGTGGGTGGAGCTGGAGAGGGATTGAGCTAAAGGATTAGGATGATGAAGGAGGTTCCGATGGAAATTAGAAAATTTGGATGGTACCAGATCTAAAATGAATGGAATATTGAGGTCGTGGTGTAAGGTACAGTTGGAAACATAATAGGGAGCATTAACTATTGTTCGTAGGACTTTGGATTGGAAGGATTGGATGCGTTTGATGTTAGAGTATTTAGCTGTCCCCCACAGCTCAAGTCCGTAGGTCCATATAGGTTTCAGTACTGTCTTGTATATTAGTAATTTGTTGTCAACTGTAAGATGAGATTTTCTGTTTAATAGTCTGTATAACTGGCCGAATCTGCGGTTGAGTTCTTTTCTTTTAAGTCTTGTATGTGGGTTCCACGCTAGTCTTTTGTCTAGTAAATAGCCCAGATACCGGACTGTGTCTGAGGAAGGAAGCGGTATGGAATTGAGTTTAACTGTTGGGCAGGATTTGCGTCGAAGGGTGAAGGTGACGTGTGTGCATTTTCTTTCGTTCACCTTAATACGCCAAGCATTACACCAGTCTTCGACAAGGGAAAGGTGCCTTTGGAGATTTAGCGATGCTGCTTCAGGATCGGAATCGGATGATAAAATGGCTGTGTCATCAGCAAATGTTGCCAGAAAGGTATCGGGATCGGTAGGGATATCGGCGGTATAGAGGATGTAGAGGATGGGTCCTAAGACGCTGCCTTGAGGAACACCGGCCTCAACAGTATAATGTTTGGAAAACTTTAAACCAGAGCGAACTCGGAAGGAGCGGTTTGATAAATAGGACCGGAGGACTAGGTATAAGGATTGGGGTACATGGGTTTTGAGCTTAAAGAGCAATCCCGGGTGCCACACCCGGTCAAAAGCTTGCGCTATGTCCAGAAAGGCACCCGAACAATACTCCTTGCACTCAAGGGCGGAGGAAATGTGGTCTACAACTCGGAGTCCTTGCTGAACCGTGGAATGTTGAGGACGGAATCCAAACTGGTGTGAAGGAAAATTGTGAAATTTGGCTAGGATTTGTTTTAATAGGAGTTTTTCGAAGATTTTGGAGAGGATCGGAAGAAGGCTAATAGGTCTGTAGGATGACGTACAGTTGGAGGGTTTACCTGGTTTTAGGAAAAGGATGATAGTCGAGTGTTTCCACAACAGAGGGAAATAGGTAGTGCGTAGGATACAGTTATAGATATATGTAATGGCTTTAGGTGGAAGTTGTCTTAGAATTTGAGGAGTAAGGAGATCGTATCCAGGGGATTTACGGAAAGGAAGCTTTTTAAGAAGATATTTGACCTCAGAGGGATTGATTGCTTTAGGTGGTAAGGAAATTGGTATCGGTGACGTAAGGAACTCTTCAACTATTGCGGTATGGGTTGGATTGAGATCAGAATGAGGAGTGAATACCTTGGAAAGGTGTAGTGCAAATTCCTGGGCCCTATTTTTGTCAGAAGCAGCCCAGGAATTA
>JAJSOM010000166.1:0-11615 GCA_023052935.1 Piezodorus guildinii
AAAAAAAAAAATTAAAAAAAACAACCTTAGGGAAACAAGATTGGTACTACTATGAAAAACAAGTATTGAAACAATTAAAAATAAAAAGATATTTAATAAGAGAACAGACCTTAGGGAACCTGAAGGTTGGAGCCGATATACAAGTAGTAGGAAAGGTATCTTTGAAAAAAAAAATAATTAAAAAAAATTAGGAACAACCTAAGGGACACGAAATTGAACGATTACACAAAGGATTTGAAAAAGTTTCTGAAAAAAATAAAAAGATATTAATTAAGGGAAACCTAGGAACCTGATACTACTGGATAACACAAGTTGAAAACATAATTATAAATAAAAGATAAAAAAGCTGGGACAAAGGTTTTTGAAGAAAAAAAAAAATAATTAGGAAAAACCTAGGTTCTGAAATTGAACTATACCATAATTATGAGACACAGGTCTCTAAAGAATAAAAAGATTTTATAAAAAGAAAAACCTAGGGTACTGAGTTGGACAGCAATAAAAAGTTGTAGACAAAAGGACTTTGCAAGGAAAACAAAGTTGATAGAAAACATACTTAGGGAACCTGAGATGTTGAACAATAAAATGAAAACAGTCTTTAAAAAAAAAGAATTTAAATAAAGAGAACAACCTTAGGGAACCAAGGTTGGACACGATATTAAAAGTAGGAAAAGGATTTTTAAAAAAAAAAAAATTATTAAATGAAATGACCTTAGGAATCTGAATATTGGACCCTGTCCACTAAGTAGTGCAGACACAGGTTCATCTGAAACAAAAAAGGATATTTAATTAAAGAGAAACAACCTTAGGAACCTGAAGGTTTGACAACCGATATTAAAAGGATGGGACAAAGGATCTTTGAAAGAAAACAAAAAAAAATATTAAATAGAAACAACTTAGGGAACTGAAATTGACTCTGATACCACAAGTAGTGAAGACACAGGTTCTTCGAATAAAAAAGATATTTATAAAAGAGAAGCAGTAGTGCAGACACAGTTCTTCTGAAAAAATAAAAAGATATTTAATAAAAGAAAACAAACCTTAGGGAAAACCCGAAGTTAGAACAGCCGATATTACAAAGTTGTAGGACAAAGAACTTTAATGAAAAGAAAAAAATTAAAGATAACAGACCATTAGGGAACCTGAAGATGGACCTGATACTACTAAGTAGTGAGACACAGTTCTTCTGAAAAAAAAAGAATATTTATTAAAAAGAAACAGCTTAGGGAACCTAAATAATTGGACCATATACCACTAAGTAGTGCAAACACAAATTCTTCTGAAACAAATAAAAAGATATTTAATAAAAGAGAAACAGACCTTAGGAAACTAAGGATTACACCTGATACCAAAGTGACTAGACACAGGTCATCTGAAACATAAAAATATTTAAATAATAGAGAAACAGACCTTAGGAACTGAAGGTTTGGACGCAATATAACCATAAAAATAGTTAAGACGAACCGATCTTTGAAACAGAAAAAAAAAATTAATTAAAGAGAAACAGACTTAGGGAACTAAAGATTGGACCCTGATACCACTAAGTAGTGCAGACACAGGTTCTTCAAAAAAAATAAAAAAATATTTAATAAAAGAGAAACAGACCTTAGGGAACCTGAAGTTGGACGCCGATATTACAAAGTGGTAGGGACAAAGGATCTTTTGAAAAGAAAAAAAAAAATTAAAAGAGAAACAGACCTTAGGGAACCTGAAGATTGGACTCTGATACCACTAAGTAGTGAAGACACAGGTTCTTCTGAAAAAATAAAAAGATATTTAATTAAAGAGAAACAGACTTAGGGAACCTGAATTGGACCTGATACCACTAAGTAGTGCAGACACAGGTTCTTCTGAAACAAATAAAAAGATATTTAATTAAAAGAGAAACAGACTTAGAACCTAAGATTGACCTGATACAAAGTGACAGCACAGTTCTCTGAAAATAAAAGATATTTAATAAGAGAACAGACCTTAGGAACTGAAGTTGGACACATATTACAAAGTGGTAGGACAAAGGATCTTTTGAAAAAAACAAAAAAAAATTAAAGGAAACAACCTTAGGGAACCTGAAGATTGGACCTGATACACTAAGTAGTGAAGACACAGGTTCTTCTGAAAAAATAAAAAGATATTTAATAAAAGAGAAACAAACCTTAGGGAACTGAAGGTTGGACGCCGATATTACAAAGTGGTAGGGACACAGGTTCTTTCGAAAAAAAAAAAAAATTAATTAAAAGAACAGACCTTAGGAACCTGAAGATTGGACCCTGATACCACTAAAGTAGTGAGACACAGATTCTTCTGAAAAATAAAAAGATATTTAATAAAAGAGAAAAGACCTTAGGGAACCTGAATATTGGACCCTGATACCACTAAGTAGTGCAGACACAGGTTCTTCTGAAACAAATAAAGAGATATTTAATTAAAGAGAAACAGACCTTAGGGAACCTGAAGGTTGGACAACCATATTACAAAGTGGTAGGGACAAAGGATCTTTTGAAAAGAAAAAAAAAAATTAAAAGAAACATACCTTAGGGAACCTGAATATTGGACTCTGATACCACTAAGTAGTGAAGACACAGGTTCTTCTGAAAAATAAAAAGATATTTAATAAAAGAGAAACAAACCTTAGGAACTGAAGGTTGGAACGCCGATATTACAAAGTGGTAGACACAGGTTCTTTCGAAAAAAAAAAAAAAATAATTAGAGTAAAAAGACCTTAGGAATCTGAAGATTGGACCCTGATACCACTAAGTAGTGCAGACACAGGTTCTTCTGAAAAAATAAAAAGATATTTAATAAAGAGAAACAACCTTAGGGAACCTGAATTGGACCCGATACAAAGTGTGAGACAAGGATCTTTGAAAAAAAAAAAAAATATTTAATAAAGAGAAACAGACCTTAGGGAACTGAAGATTAGACCGATATCAAGTGGTGGGACACAGGTTCTTTGAAAAGAAAAAAAAATAAATAAAAAGAAACAACTTAGGGAACCTAATATTGGATCCTGATACCACTAAGTAGTGCAGACACAGGTTCTCTGAAAAAATAAAAGATATTTAATAAAAGAGAAACAACCTTAGGGAACTGAAGGTTGGACGCGATATTACAAAGTGGTATGGACAAGGATCTTTGAAAAAAAAAATAATAAAAAGACCTAGGACGATTGACATACCACTAAGTAGTGCAGACACAGGTTCTTCTGAAAAATAAAAAGATATTTAATAAAAGAGAAACAACCTTAGGGAACCTGAAGGTTGGACGACCATATTACAAAGTGGTGGGACAAAGGATCTTTTGAAAAGAAAAAAAAATAAATTAAAGAGAAACAGACCTTAGGGAACCTGAAGATTGACTCTGATACCACTAAGTAGTGAAGACACAGGTTCTTCTGAAAAAATAAAAAGATATTTAATAAAAGAGAACAGACCTAAGAGAACCTGAAGGTTGATCCTATACCACTAAGTAGCGCAGACACAGTTCATCTGAAAAAAAAAGAAGATATTAATTAAAGAGAAACAGACCTTAGGGAACTGAAGATTGGACCTGATACACTAAGTAGTGCAGACACAGGATCTTTGAAAAAATAAAAAATATTTAATTAAAGAGAAACAGACCTTAGGGAACCTGAAGTTGGACCTGATACCACTAAGTAGTGCAGACACAGGTTCTTCTGAAAAAAAATAAAAAATTTAATAAGAGAAACAGAACCTTAGGGAACTGAAGGTTGGACGCCATATTAACAAAGTGGTAGGGACACAGGTCTTTAGAAAAAAAAAAAAAATTAAGAGTAAACAACCTTAGGGAACTGAAGATTGGACTCTGATACCACTAAGTAGTGCAGACACAGGTTCTTCTGAAAAAATAAAAAGATATTTAATAAAAGAGAAACAGACCTTAGGGAACCTGAAGATTGGACGCCGATACCATAAGTAGGCAGGACACAGGTTCTTTGAAAAAAAAAAGATATAAAATTAAGAAAAAACCTTAGGGAACCTGAAGATTGGACCTGATACAACTAAGTAGTAGGACACAGGTTCTTTGAAAAAATAAAATGATATTTAATAAAGAGAAACAACCTTAGGGAACCTGAAGGTTGGACCCGATATTACAAAGTGAGTGGGACAAAGGATCTTTTGAAAGAAAAAAAAAAATATTTAAAAGAGAAACAGACCTTAGGGAACTGAAGATTAGGACTCTGATACCACTAAGTAGTGAAGACACAGGTTCTTCTGAAAAATAAAAAATATTTAATAAAAGAGAAACAGACCTTAGGGAACCTGAAGATTGACCTGATACCACTAAGTAGCGCAGACACAGTTCATCTGAAAAAAAAAAAGATATTTAATTAAAGAGAAACAGACGTTAGGGAACCTGAAGATTGGACCTGATACCACTAAGTAGTGCAGACACAGGTTCTTCTGAAAAAATAAAAAGATATTTAATAAAGAGAAACAGACCTTAGGGAACCGAAGTTGGACCCTGAATACACTAAGTAGTGCAGACACAGGTTCTTCTGAAAAAAATAAAAAATATATTTAATAAAATGAGAAACAGACCTTAGGGAACCTGAAGTTGGACGTCCTGATACTATACAAAGTGTAGGACACAGGTTCTTTGAAAAAAAAAAAAAAATAATAAGAGAAACAGACCTTAGGGAACCTGAATTGGACCTGATACACTAAGTAGGAGACACAGGTTCTTCTGAAAAAAATAAAAGATATTTAATAAAGAGAAACAACCTAGGAAACTGAAGATTGACCTATACCACTAAGATGGCAGACACAGGTTCTTCTGAAAAAATAAAAAGAAATTAATTAAAGAGAAAAGACTTAGGGAACCTGAATATTGGACCCTGATACCACTAAGTAGTGCAGACACAGGTTCTTCTGAAAAAATAAAAAGATATTTAATAAAGAGAAACAGACCTTAGGGAACCTGAAGGTTGGACCCGATATTACAAAGTGTAGGGACAAAGGATCTTTGAAATGAAAAAAAAAAAAATATTAAAGAGAAACAGACCTTAGGGAACCTGAAGATAGGACTCTGATACCACTAAGTAGTGAAGACACAGTTCTTCTGAAAAAATAAAAAATATTTAATAAAGAGAAACAGACCTTAGGGAACCTGAAGATTTGACTCCTGATACCACTAAGTAGTGCAGACACAGGTTCTTCTGAAAAAAATAAAAGAATATTTAATTAAAGAGAAACAGACTTAGGGAACCTGAAATGACCTGATACCACTAAGTAGTGCAGACAAGGTTCTTCTGAAAAAATAAAAAGATATTTAATAAAGAGAAACAGAAACCTTAGGGAACCGAAGTATGGACGCCTGATATTACAAAGTGGTATGGACAAAGGATCTTTTGAAAAAAAAAAAAAATATATTTAAAGAGAAACAGACCTTAGGGAACCTGAAGATTGGACTCTGATACCACTAAGTAGTGAAGACACAGGTTCTTCTGAAAAAATAAAAAGATATATAATAAAAGAGAAACAAACCTTAGGGAACCTGAAGGTTGGACGCCGATATTACAAAGTGGTAGGGACAAAGGATCTTTTGAAAAGAAAAAAAAAAAATTATTAAAGAGAAACCGACCTTAGGGAACCTGAAGATTGGACTCTGATACCACTAAGCAGTGCAGACCCAGGTTCTTCTGAAACAAATAAAGAGATATTTAATTATAGAGAAACAGACCTTAGGGAACCTGAAGGTTGGACACCAATATTACAAAGTGGTGGGACAAAGGTTCTTTTGAAAAGAAAAACAAAAGAAATAATTAAAAAGAAGCATACCTTAGAAACCTGAAGATTGGACTCTGATAACACTAAGTAGTGAAGACACAGATTTTTCTGAAAAAATAAAAAGATATTTAATAAAAGAGAAACAAACCTTAGGGAACCCGAAGGTTGGACGCCGATATTACAAAGTGGTAGGGACAAAGGATCTTTTGAAAAGAAAAAAAAAATAATTAAAGAGATACAGACCTTAGGGAACCTGAAGATAGGACTCTGATACTATTAAGTAGTGAAGACACAGGTTCTTCTGAAAAAATAAAAAGATATTTAATAAAAGAGAAACAGACCTTAGGGAACCTGAATATTGGACCCTGATACCACTAAGTAGTGAAGACACAGGTTCTTCTGATACAAATAAAAAGGTATTTAATAAAAGAGAAACAGACCTAAGAGAACCTAAGGATTACACTCTGATACCACTAAGTGACAAAGACACAGGTTCATCTGAAACAAATAGATAGATATTTAATAATAGAGAAACAGACCTTAGGGAACCTGAAGGTTGGACTCTGATACCACTAAGTAGCGCAGACACAGGTTCATCTGAAACAAATAAAGAGATATTTAATAATAGAGAAACAGACCTTAGGGAACCTAAAGGTCGGACACTGATATTACTAATTGGTAGGGACAAAGGATCTTTTGAAAAGAAAAACAGACCTTAAGGAACCTCAAGATTGGACCATGATACCACTAAGTATTGCAGAAACAGGTTCTTCTGAAATAAATAAAAAGATATTGAACAAACCTTAAGAAAGCTAGAAAAGAAACAGTCCTTAGGGAACCTGAAGGTTGGTCGCCGATATTACTAAGTGGTACGGACACAGGATATTTTGAAACTAAAATAAAAATTTAATAAAAGAGAAACAGACTTTAGGGAACCTGAAGGTTGACCCTGATACCACTAAGTAGACAGACACAGGTTCTTCTGAAACAAATAAAAAGATATTTAATAAAGAGAAACAGACCTTAGGGAACGAAGGTACACAACGTGGTACGGAGAATGGAACTTTTGAAAAAAAAAAAAAAAAAAATATTTAAAGAGAAACAGACCTTAGAAACCTAAGGATTACACCCTGATACCACTAAGTGACAAAGACACAGGTTCATCTGAAACAAATAAATAGATATTTAATAATAGATAAACAGACTTTAGGGAACCTGAAGGTTGGACGCTTATATTAACAAGTGGTACTGACACTGGATCTTTTGATAAGAAAAAAAGAAAAAATTAATTACAGAGAAACAGACCTTAGGGATTTTGAAGGTTGGACCCTGATAACACTATGTAGTGCAGACACAGGTTCTTCTGAAACAAATAAAAAGGTATTTAATAAGAGAGAAACATACCTTAGGGAACTTGAAGGTTGGACGACGATATTACAAAGTGGTACAGACACCGGATCTTTTAAAAAAAAAAAAAATTAATTAAAGAAAAACAGACCTTAGGGAAAATGAAGATTGGACAGTGATACGACTGAGTAGTGCAGACACGGGTTCTTCTGAAATAAATAAAAAGATATTTAATAAAAAATTTACAGAATTTAGGGAACCTGAAGGTTGGACGCCGATATTACAAAGTGGTACGGTCCGGTGTAAAAAAATTAAAGAAAAAAAAAATTAATTACAGAGAAACAAACCTTAGGGAACCTAATGATTGGACCCTAATACCACTAAGTAGTACACACAGAGGTTCTTCTGAAACAAATAAAAAAATATTGAACAAACCTTAAGAAAGCTAGAGAGAAACAGTCCTTAAGAACCGGAAGGTGTAATGTCGATACCAAGAAGTAGCCCAAACACGGTTCTTCTGAAACAAATAAAAAGATATTTAATAAAAGAGAAACAGATCTTAGGGACAGTAAGGATTACACCCTGATACCACTAAGTAGCAAAGAAGGAACCTAAAGGCGAGACACCGATATTACGAACTGGAACGGACACATGATCTTTTGATAAGAAAAATATAAGAAAATTAATTTAATTTAAAGATATTTAATAAAAAATTTACAGACTTTAGGAAACCTGAAGGTTGGACGCCGATAATACAAAGTGGTACGGACACCGGATCTTTTGAAAAGAAAAAAAAAAATTAATTAAAGAGAAACAGACCTTAGGGAACCTGAAGGTTGAACCCTGATACCACTAAGTAGTGCAGACACAGGTTCTTCTGAAATAAATAAAAAGATATTTAATAAATGAGTTACATACCTTAGGGATCCTGAAGGTTGGACGCCTATATTACAAAGTGGTACGGACAACAGATCTTTTGAAAAGAAAAAAAAAAATTAATTAAAGAGAAACAGACCTTAGGGAACCTGAAGGTTGAACCCTGATACCACTAAGTAGTACAGACACAGGTTCTTCTGAAATAAATAAAAAATATTTAATAAATGAGAAAAATACCTTAGGGAACCTGAAGGCTGGACCCTGATACTACTAAGTAGTATAAACACAAGTTATTCTGAAACAAATAAAAAAATATTTAATAAAAGAGAAACAGACCTTAGGGAACCTGAAGGCTGGACCCTGATACTACTAAGTAGTGTAAACACAAGTTATTCTGAAACAAATAAAAAAATATTCAATAAAAGAGAAACAGAAATTTTTCCTTCCAAATGAAAGTAATATATTCAATAAAAGTCAGAATCGAGTTTTTATAGGTATTTTTATTTTATTTATTTTTTTTATACTTAATTATATACATATGTAAATAATATAAAAATACATAAATTAATAATATGTATGTGATTATTTTAATATACTTCCGGTATTTGGTCTATGCCCTGTTGCTGGATGCTGTAAAATATAATTAGTAGATCTGACAACACTGTATGCTTTGGAAACCAATTATCTAAGTAAAAATTTCCTACACATATTTGATCAAGTTTTAAGTTCACCATTTAAAACCACTTCAATAATATGTGTATATCTATACTATCTATAGACTCTGATACTATTAAGTAGTGAAGACACAGGTTCTTCTGAAGAAATAAAAAGATATTTAATAAAAAAGAAACAGACCTAAGAGAACCTGAAGATTTGATCCTCATACCACTAAGTAGCGCAAACACAGGTTCATCTGAAACAAATAAAGAGATATTTAATTAAAGAGAAACAGACCTTAGGGAACATGAAGATTGGACTCTGATACCACTAAATAGTGCAGACACAGGTTCTTCTGAAAAAAATAAAAAGATATATAATTAAAGAGAAACAGATCTTAGGGAACCTGAAGGTTGGAAGCCGTTATTACAAAGTGGTATGGACACAGGAAATTTTGAAAAGAAAAAAAAAAAAATAATATTTAAAGAAAAACAGACCTTACGGAACCTGAAGATTGGACCCTGATACCACTAAGTAGTGCAGACACAGGTTCTTCTGAAACAAATAAAGAGATATTTAAATAAGGAGAAATAGACTTTAGGGAACAAGAAGGCTGGACGCCGATATTTCAAATGGGTTCGGACATAGGAACTTTTGAAAATGAAAAAAAAATAAAATAAAATTAAAGAGAAACAGACCTTAGAAACCTAAGGATTACACTCTGATACCACTAAGTGACAAAGACACAGGTTCATCTGAAACAAATAGATAGATATTTAATAATAGAGAAACAGACCTTAGGGAACCTGAAGGTTGGACTCTGATATCACTAAGTAGCGCAGACACAGGTTCATCTGAAACAAATAAAGAGATATTTAATAATAGAGAAACAGACCTTAGGGAACCTAAAGGTCGGACACTGATATTACTAATTGGTAGGGACAAAGGATCTTTTGAAAAGAAAAACAGACCTTAAGGAACCTCAAGATTGGACCATGATACCACTAAGTATTGCAGAAACAGGTTCTTCTGAAATAAATAAAAAGATATTGAACAAACCTTAAGAAAGCTAGAGAGAAACAGTCCTTAGGGAACCTGAAGGTTGGTCGCCGATATTACTAAGTGGTACGGACACAGGATATTTTGAAACTAAAATAAAAATTTAATAAAAGAGAAACAGACTTTAGGGAACCTGAAGGTTGGACCCTGATACCACTAAGTAGCACAGACAGAGGTTCATCTGAAACAAACAAAAAGATATTTAATAAAAGAGAAACAGACCTTAGGGAACAAGAAGGCTGGACTCCGTTATCACAACGTGGTACGGAGAATGGAACTTTTGAAAAAAAAAAAAAAAAAAATATTTAAAGAGAAACAGACCTTAGAAACCTAAGGATTACACCCTGATACCACTAAGTGACAAAGACACAGGTTCATCTGAAACAAATAAATAGATATTTAATAATAGATAAACAGACTTTAGGGAACCTGAAGGTTGGACGCTTATATTAACAAGTGGTACTGACACTGGATCTTTTGATAAGAAAAAAAGAAAAAATTAATTACAGAGAAACAGACCTTAGGGATTTTGAAGGTTGGACCCTGATAACACTATGTAGTGCAGACACAGGTTCTTCTGAAACAAATAAAAAGGTATTTAATAAGAGAGAAACATACCTTAGGGAACTTGAAGGTTGGACGACGATATTACAAAGTGGTACAGACACCGGATCTTTTAAAAAAAAAAAAAAATTAATTAAAGAAAAACTGACCTTAGGGAAAATGAAGATTGGACAGTGATACGACTGAGTAGTGCAGACACGGGTTCTTCTGAAATAAATAAAAAGATATTTAATAAAAAATTTACAGAATTTAGGAAACCTGAAGGTTGGACGCCGATATTACAAAGTGGTACGGTCCGGTGTAAAAAAATTAAAGAAAAAAAAATTAATTACAGAGAAACAAACCTTAGGGAACCTAATGATTGGACCCTAATACCACTAAGTAGTACACACAGAGGTTCTTCTGAAACAAATAAAAAAATATTGAACAAACCTTAAGAAAGCTAGAGAGAAACAGTCCTTAAGGAACCGGAAGGTGTAATGTCGATACCAAGAAGTAGCCCAAACACGGTTCTTCTGAAACAAATAAAAAGATATTTAATAAAAGAGAAACAGATCTTAGGGACAGTAAGGATTACACCCTGATACCACTAAGTAGCAAAGAAGGAACCTAAAGGCGAGACACCGATATTACGAACTGGAACGGACACATGATCTTTTGATAAGAAAAATATAAGAAAATTAATTTAATTTAAAGATATTTAATAAAAAATTTACAGACTTTAGGAAACCTGAAGGTTGGACGCCGATAATACAAAGTGGTACGGACACCGGATCTTTTGAAAAGAAAAAAAAATTAATTAAAGAGAAACAGACCTTAGGGAACCTGAAGGTTGAACCCTGATACCACTAAGTAGTGCAGACACAGGTTCTTCTGAAATAAATAAAAAGATATTTAATAAATGAGTTACATACCTTAGGGATCCTGAAGGTTGGACGCCTATATTACAAAGTGGTACGGACAACAGGATCTTTTGAAAAGAAAAAAAAAAATTAATTAAAGAGAAACAGACCTTAGGGAACCTGAAGGTTGAACCCTGATACCACTAAGTAGTACAGACACAGGTTCTTCTGAAATAAATAAAAGATATTTAATAAATGAGAAAAATACCTTAGGGAACCTGAAGGCTGGACCCTGATACTACTAAGTAGTATAAACACAAGTTATTCTGAAACAAATAAAAAAATATTTAATAAAAGAGAAACAGACCTTAGGGAACCTGAAGGCTGGACCCTGATACTACTAAGTAGTGTAAACACAAGTTATTCTGAAACAAATAAAAAGATATTCAATAAAAGAGAAACAGAAATTTTTCCTTCCAAATGAAAGTAATATATTCAATAAAAGTCAGAATCGAGTTTTATAGGT
>JAJSOM010000167.1:0-16177 GCA_023052935.1 Piezodorus guildinii
ATTTTAAATTATTCATAAGAAAACAAAAAAATTAAAAAGGGTATTTTACAATAATTTATTTTTTTAAATTTTGATACAATATAAATTCTAGAATTTGGCTTTGGTATTATAACTATAAAAGATATTTCAAAAGAATTTCAGCCAAAGTATTTAATAAATTTTTTAATTTTAATTTTAAAATAAACGAATCCATCCATTTACTATATTGTGGGTTTTTGGGTTAATCTTTGTACTTATAAATAAAAAGATGCAAAAAATCCCACAAAGGGTTTTTTAAAGAATTTAATTTAGATTTTGTACTTTTAAATAAGACGTGAAAATTACCCATTTTATATATTGTGGGATTTTGGGTTATCTTTGGTATTATAATAAAATAAGAAAAATTCCAAAAAGGATTTCATCAAATTTAGATTTAGATTTTAACTTTTACAAATAAGAGTAAATTACCCCTATATTTTGATGGGGATTTTTCCTTTCGGTTGTTGTAAAATTGAAAAATAAAAAAATCCACCAAAAGGGTATTTTCAATCAGAATTTCATTTAATTTTAGTTACTTTAAAATAAGACGTGAAATTACCAACCTTTTCCTATATCTGTGGGATTTTTAGGGTTTATCCTTTGATTTATCATATAAGAGGCAAAAAAATTCAGCCAAAATATTTATCAATTTCATTTCAGAATTTATTTTAAAATTATGACTTTAAAATAAGCCTATTCCACTATTTGGATTTTTGGGTTCTTTTGGTTTTAATTTGAAAACAAAAAAATTCACAAAAGTTTTTAAAGAATTTGATTTAAGATTTTACTTTAAATAATAAATTAACCAAATCAAATATTCGCATTTAGGGTTATCTTTTATTTACATTTGAAAGTTTAAAAAAATTTCACAAGAGTGAAAATTCAGCATATTTTATTAATTTTATTAAATAAATTCATCCTATTTACATAATTTGTATTTGTTAATAAATATACAAAGATTAAATAAAATTTTATAGATAATATTATTATTATTTGTTTATATTGATTTTGGGTATTTTATTATTGTCAAAATGAAATTAAAACCAGCAAGGGTATTTTAATCAGAATTTGATTAGATTTTAGTACTTTTACATAAGACGTAAATTACAATCCTATTCACTATATTGTGGGATTTTCGGGTTAACTTTGGTACTTGATAACATATAGAAGATGCAAAAAATTCAGCAAAGGGTTTTCATGATTGATTTAGATTTAGTCTTTAAATAAGCGTGAATTCAAGTCCTTTTCATATATTGTGGGATTTTCGGGTTATCCTTTGGTATGTAATATGAAAGATGCAAAATCAGCAAAGGGTTTTTCATAGAATTTAGCATAGATTTTAGTACTTTTAATAGAGTGAATACCAATTTCATATTGTGGGATTTTGGGTTATCTTTGGTACTGATAAAATAGAAGATGCAAAATCCAGCCAAGGGTTTTCATCGATTTAGCTTAAGATTTTATCTTTTACAATAAGAGTGAATACCAGTCCTTTTCACTATATTGTGGGATTTTGGGTTAATCCTTTGGTACTGTAAATGAAAGTGCAAAAATCGCAAAGGTTTTAATCAGATTAGCATTTAGTTTGATTTTCATAAGACGTGAATTACCTTTCCTATATTGTGGGATTTGGTAACTTGGTATAAATATGAAGCAAAAAAATAGCAAAAGGTATTTAGAATTGCATTAATTAGTCTTAATAAGGTGAAATCCAGTCCTATTCATATATGTGGATTTGGTTATCCTTTGGACTGAATATAGAAGATGAAAAATTAGCAAAGGTATTTTCAATCAGATTTAGATTAAATTTGTTTTCAATAAGAGTGAATTCAAGTCCCCTATTTCACTATATTTGTGGGATTTTTCGGGTTAATCCCTTTGGTACTTGATAACATATAGAAAGATGCAAAAAATTCCAGCCAAAAGGGTATTTTCAATCAGATTTAGCATTTAAGATTTTAGTACTTTTACAAATAAGACGTGAAATTACCAAGTCCCTATTTCACTATATTTGTGGGATTTTTCGGGTTAATCCTTTGGTACTGTAACTATAGAAAGATGCAAAAAATTCCAGCCAAAAGGGTATTTTCAATCAGAATTTAGCATTTAAGATTTTAGTACTTTTACAAATAAGACGTGAAATTACCAAGTCCCTATTTCACTATATTTGTGGGATTTTTCGGGTTAATCCTTTGGTACTTGTACATTAGAAAGATGCAAAAAATTGCAGCAAAGGTATTCCAATCAATAGATTTTAGATTTTAGTTTACTTTAAAATAAGACGTGAATTACCAAGACTATTTACCAATTGGATTTTCGTTAATCCTTTTGTGTATTGTACTAGAAACTTGCTAAAAAATCAGCCAAAAGTATTTTCAACAAAGAATTTAGCATTATAGATTTGTACTTTAAATAGACGTTAAATACAAGTCTAATTTCACAATTTGTGGGATTTTTCGGTTAATCCTTTTGGTATTGATTAGAAGTTAATTCCAGCATGGGTATTTAAATATCAGAATAGCATTAAGATTTAGTACGTTTTCAATAAGACGTGATATTACAAGTTCTATATTTCAATAATCGTGGGATTCTTCCTGTTATCCTTTTGGACTTTTACTTAGATCGATGTAAAAAATCAGCCAAAAGGTATTTTAATCAGAATTTAGCATTAAGATTTTGGTACTTTTACAAATAAGAGTGAAATTACAAGTCCCTATTTCATATATTTGTGGGATTTCGGGTTAATCCTTTGTACTTGATACTTGAAAGTGCAAAAAAAATCCAGCCAAAGGGTTTTTCAATCAGAATTTAGCATTTAAAGATTTAGTCATTTTACAATAAGTTGAATTACCAAGTCCCTATTTCACAATATTGGGGATTTTTCGGGTTAATCCCCTTTGGTACTGATAATATAGAAAGATGCAAAAATCAGCCAAGGTTTTCAATAGATTTAGCTTAGATTTTATCTTTAATAAGACGTGAATTACAAGTCCATTACTTTTGTGGATTTTGGGTATTTGGTACTGATAAATATAGAAAGATGCAAAATCGCAAGGTATTCATCAGAATTAGTTAAGATTTAGTATTACAAAGAGTGAAATCCAAGTTATTCATTTTGGGATTTTTTCGGGTTAATCCCCTTTGGTACTTGATAACATATAGAAAGATGCAAAAAAATTCCAGCCAAAAAAAATTCCAGCCAAAAGGGTATTTTCAATCAGAATTTAGCATTTAAGATTTTAGTACTTTTACAAATAAGACGTGAAATTACCAAGTCCCCTATTTCACTATATTTGTGGGATTTTTCGGGTTAATCCCCTTTGGTACTTGATAACATATAGAAAGATGTAAAAAATTCCAGCCAAAAGGGTATTTTCAATCAGAATTAGCATTTAAGATTTTAGTACTTTTACAAATAAGACGTGAAATTACCAAGTCCCCTATTTCACTATATTTGTGGGATTTTTCGGGTTAATCCCCTTTGGTACTTGATAACATATAGAAAGATGCAAAAAAATTCCAGCCAAAAGGGTATTTTCAATCAGAATTTAGCATTTAAGATTTTAGTACTTTTACAAATAAGACGTGAAATTACCAAGTCCCCTATTTCACTATATTTGTGGGATTTTTCGGGTTAATCCCCTTTGGTACTTGATAACATATAGAAAGATGCAAAAAAATTCCAGCCAAAAGGGTATTTTCAATCAGAATTTAGCATTTAAGATTTTAGTACTTTTACAAATAAGACGTGAAATTACCAAGTCCCCTATTTCACTATATTTGTGGGATTTTTCGGGTTAATCCCCTTTGGTACTTGATAACATATAGAAAGATGCAAAAAAATTCCAGCCAAAAGGGTATTTTCAATCAGAATTTAGCATTTAAGATTTTAGTACTTTTACAAATAAGACGTGAAATTACCAAGTCCCCTATTTCACTATATTTGTGGGATTTTTCGGGTTAATCCCCTTTGGTACTTGATAACATATAGAAAGATGCAAAAAAATTCCAGCCAAAAGGGTATTTTCAATGAGAATTTAGCATTTAAGATTTTAGTACTTTTACAAATAAGACGTGAAATTACCAAGTCCCCTATTTCACTATATTTGTGGGATGGTTAGGGATGGTTAGGGATGGTTAGGGATGGTTAGGGATGGTTAGGGATGGTTAGGGATGGTTAGGGATGGTTAGGGATGGTTAGGGATGGTTAGGGATGGTTAGGGATGGTTAGGGATGGTTAGGGATGGTTAGGGATGGTTAGGGGTGGTTAGGGATGGTTAGGGATGGTTAGGGATGGTTAGGGATGGTTAGGGATGGTTAGGGATGGTTAGGGATGGTTAGGGATGGTTAGGGATGGTTAGGGATGGTTTTACCTTGTACTTGGACTTCACGTACCCCAGGGATGATCCATCCCAGGACAATGAAGAGGAAGATATGGTTAGACGCACCACGGTATACCCACCTGGTACCGATCTATGCCCACCATGGGACATATGGGACCTTCGTCTTGCCGTGGAGAAGCAGAGGATCGGGAGAGCTCCAGGACTAGACAGAATAGATGCTGCGGTCCTGAAGAATAGTGCCCCACAATTAGAAGAAGAGCTATTGGGAATCTTTAACCAATGTTTGGACAGGGGGCACTTCCCAAGCGAATGGAAGACCGCAGACTTGAGATTGCTCTACAAGGGAGGAGGGAAGGACAAGGAGTCCCCAAAAGCATACCGTCCAATATGCCTCCTCCCGGTTGTCAGCAAAGTCCTGGAGCAGATGATGGTGACCAAACTTCGCCCGATCCTCAGTGCAGCCAGCCATCCACGGCAATTCGGCTCTACCCGTGGCAAAGGAACCACAGACGCGCTGCTGAGAGTACGCATGGACGTAGAAGGGAAGGCGGAGAAGTACGTTATGCTCTTACTCTTTGATATATCCTCCGCATTCGATAGTGTATGGTGGCCCTGCGTACTCCAGCGGCTGCAAGAATTCGACACCCCCAGCAATCTGTACTCCCTCGTTAGTGGTTACCTCAGCAACAGGAGTGTGAAGATTAGGGGTAACTACTACGAGGTCGAGAGACAAATTGAGAGAGGCTGTCCGCAGGGCTCAGTCCTGGGTCCGGCCCTGTGGAAGCTCGTCTTCGACCAGTTGCTGGGGGAATTAGAAGAGAGAGGGTTCCTTGCCACGGCCTACGTTGACGACCTGGCAGTCATAGTGGCCGAGAACAGCAGAGCCAGATTGATCCAACAGGCAGAGAGGTGTGCCAGTCTCGTGTCGGAGTGGTGCGTGAGGAGGAAGTTGAGCATGGCCGCATCCAAGACCCAGGCCATGCTCGTAAGAGGCTCTACAGACAGGGCTCACCCAATCACCTTGAACATCGAAGGTGAGAGAGTGAGGATAGGTGAGGAGGTGACCTACCTTGGCATAAGATTTAAGAAGAATTTTGACGTCACCCCTCACCTAGAGTACCTAAAAGATAGGGTGACCCTGTCAATAAACGGATTGAGCAGGATAGGGGGCGCATTCTGGGGCCTCAGATACCCCGCCACGATGACCATATACAAAGGAGTTGTCATGGGTATTCTGAGGTATGCGTCCCCGGCTTGGAGTCGACACCTCACGCAGCAGAATAGGAGGAGACTGGCGACAACACAGAGACTGGCTCTGCTTAGGGTCACTAGGGCTTATAGAACGGTGTCGCACGAGGCAGTGCAGGTGCTGGCGGGAGCAGTGCCCCTGGACCTCATCCTAAAGGAAGATGTCCTTCGTTACGACTACAAGAGGCAGGGGCTAGAGGCGCTTCCAGAGGGACTCCGAAGAAGAATCGGCGAGGCCCCTAATAAGTGGAAAGGACTACTCAGGGAGGCCACTATAGAGGAATGGAATGGACGGTGGGTGACAAGTCAGAAAGGCGCCACCCTCAGGAAGTTCTTCCCCACCGTCCAGTCAAGATTGGCGGCAAAGTGGGTCCTCCCCGACTACTGGGTCTCGCAGATGCTAACAGGTCACGGAGGGTTCCGGGGAAAACTGCATGACCATGGAAAGAACATCGATCCCCGGTGCCCAACATGCGGAGTCCCTGAGACTGCTGAGCACGTGATGTTGTCCTGCACTGCCATGGAGCGGCACCGCGCCAGGTTGATGATGGAAACAGGCCTGTACACGCTCTCCGAGCCGGACCTTCCGCGCTTGCTTGAGGAAGAGCACTACCCCTTCCTCAAGGAGTTCGTGTACGCGTGGAAGGAACTGGTGGGCCCTTCACACTTCACCCTCGGAAGAGCCCAACCGGCCGGAGAGGCGGATGAAGGCGAAGAAGAAGACGAAGAAGAGGAGAATCTCTGAGACCAGGAGGGCTGGACCAGAGACGAATCCGGACGGATGCGGCGGACCAGGAAGGCTGGACGGCACCCAGATGGATAAGGAGGACCGGACGGATGCGGCGGACCAGGAAGGCTGGACGGTATCCGGACGGATGGAGATAGCCAGGTGGCTGGCCCAAATAGGATAAGGTGCAACCCCACCAGTAAAGTGCGCAACCGCGTACTGGGTTGCACCACAGTAGCAGCTAAGGTGCAGCTCTAAGGTACACACTTGTGCACCGGGCTGCACCACAGAACCTTATTTATTATTGTTCCAATATTAAAAATCCTAAAAGATTGTAAAATAAGAATTTTAAAAAATAAATTGTTTTATTGGAAGCAGTGGCATGCGATCACCTACCGCACTACCCCACTGCTTCCTAATCCCGTATGCCAGAAATGGCTAGGAAGGGAGAAAAAAAAAAAAAAAAAAAAAAAAAAAAAAAAAAAAAAAAGGTTAGGGATGGTTAGGGATGGTTAGGGATGGTTAGGGATGGTTAGGGATGGTTAGGGATGGTTAGGGATGGTTAGGGATGGTTAGGGATGGTTAGGGATGGTTAGGGATGGTTAGGGATGGTTAGGGATGGTTAGGGATGGTTAGGGATGGTTAGGGATGGTTAGGGATGGTTAGGGATGGTTAGGGATGGTTAGGGATGGTTAGGGATGGTTAGGGATGGTTAGGGATGGTTAGGGATGGTTAGGGATGGTTAGGGATGGTTAGGGATGGTTAGGGATGGTTAGGGATGGTTAGGGATGGTTAGGGATGGTTAGGGATGGTTAGGGATGGTTAGGGATGGTTAGGGATGGTTAGGGATGGTTAGGGATGGTTAGGGATGGTTAGGGATGGTTAGGGATAGGTTAGGGATGGTTGGTGGTTAGGGATGGTTAGGGATGGTTAGGGATGGTTAGGGATGGTTAGGGATGGTTAGGGATGGTTAGGGATGGTTAGGGATGGTTAGGGATGGTTAGGGATGGTTAGGGATGGTTAGGGATGGTTAGGGATGGTTAGGGATGGTTAGGGATGGTTAGGGATGGTTAGGGATGGTTAGGGATGGTTAGGGATGGTTAGGGATGGTTAGGGATGGTTAGGGATGGTTAGGGATGGTTAGGGATGGTTAGGGATGGTTAGGGATGGTTAGGGATGGTTAGGGATGGTTAGGGATGGTTAGGGATGGTTAGGGATGGTTAGGGATGGTTAGGGATGGTTAGGGATGGTTAGGGATGGTTAGGGATGGTTAGGGATGGTTAGGGATGGTTAGGGATGGTTAGGGATGGTTAGGGATGGTTAGGGATGGTTAGGGATGGTTAGGGATGGTTAGGGATGGTTAGGGGATGGTTAGGGATGGTTAGGGATGGTTAGGGATGGTTAGGGATGGTTAGGGATGGTTAGGGATGGTTAGGGATGGTTAGGGATGGTTAGGGATGGTTAGGGATGGTTAGGGATGGTTAGGGATGGTTAGGGATGGTTAGGTGATGGTTAGGGATGGTTAGGGATGGTTAGGGATGGTTAGGGATGGTTAGGGATGGTTAGGGATGGTTAGGGATGGTTAGGGATGGTTAGGGATGGTTAGGGATGGTTAGGGATGGTTAGGGGATGGTTAGGGATGGTTAGGGATGGTTAGGGATGGTTAGGGATGGTTAGGGATGGTTAGGGATGGTTAGGGATGGTTAGGGATGGTTAGGGATGGTTAGGGATGGTTAGGGATGGTTAGGGATGGTTAGGGATGGTTAGGGATGGTTAGGGATGGTTAGGGATGGTTAGGGATGGTTAGGGATGGTTAGGGATGGTTAGGGATGGTTAGGGGTGGTTAGGGATGGTTAGGGATGGTTAGGGGTGGTTAGGGATGGTTAGGGATGGTTAGGGATGGTTAGGGATGGTTAGGGATGGTTAGGGATGGTTAGTAGGCGCCCGACTGTTGAAGAGGAAGGACCTACGCTGGCCGGCTGCTGAAGATTACCCCCACCCGCCCAGCGCTCTCCAGAGCTCAGTCTCTCTTCAACCGTCAGAGAGGTAAGACGTATTTTTACAGTGCTCCCTATTTAATCGTATGTTTAACTGTGCGCGTGTTAGTGGTTGAGCCCCGAGGGACACTAGTGCGATCCGGGGTTCCCACTTCACCGTTTTAGTGAAGAAAAAATTTTATTTTTATTTTGAAAAACAGTGAGGACAGGAGTTAAGTTTTATTTTAATTTGTTTTTTATTTTTCTAATTTTGAAAAGTAAAATTTGGGATGTCAGGGAGTTCATCGAAGCCCGTAGTGTCGGAAAAGCATCTCACCGAGGAAGAAAAACCTGTTGTGGTCCTCCCAGATTACAGGCAGGATAAAATTCCAAAGTTCGGTAAAACTGACATGGTAGATACAGACTCCGACTCTGAGAGGGAGTCTAGCGCAGAGGAGATGATTAAGAGAACGAGTTCGGGCTCGAAGGAGCATAAGAAGCCCGTGAAGAGGCCGAGGGAGGAGACCCCCCACAGGAAGAGGAAAAAAGTGGGTCTCATGGAGACAAGGCTCTTAAGATAGTGGAGGATACAAGACACTATCTTAGGAGCCAGACCAAGATAAGCCAGGCCCAGCAGGCACATGTGGTTAAAAAGTTCAACGAGCTCAGGGATATGGTTGTTCGATTAGAGGGGAAGAGACCTCTCCATGAAGACCTAATTCCACTCATTGTCCAAAATGTCATAACAAACGAAGAGGTATCCAAAAAAATAGCATCTACGGTATCAGACATTGTCGCCCCTATCGTTGTCAAATCAATCATTGAGGCGATAGGGTCGGAATATGAAGATAAGAAAAAAGAATGGGTCTCCCCCACACTCAAGAGAGTGGAAGAGGTAATAGGGGACCTCAAGTTAAGTGAGGACGAGGCCCGAATCCTTAAAAACACGGCGACAGCCAGGGCCGAGGAGAGGAGGAAGGCGTCCAAGCCGGAAGGTAAACAAACATCCTCAAAGGCTGAGGTTCCCAAACCACAAAGAGAAAGAGAGGAAAGAAGATCAAACTCCAGGAGCCATGTGACCTTCGCGGAGTCCGCAGACGAAACAGAATCGGATGGATTTGTTCTTCCTAAAAGGAAGAAAAGGAAGAACAGGTCCCCCAGGACTGAAGAGGTAGCGGTCAGCGCTGAAGAGCGGCCCCCAGTGAAGGAAAAGAAGATGACCTTCGCCAGCATCCTGAGTCGGGTCCCAGTGGTCCAACCTGGGAAGATGGAGAAGAACCCGACCTACGTAACTGTGAAGGGAGTGTCAACTGAGGGGGAGTGGTCCCCTAAGAAGATATTTGAGGAATTCCCGACACAGGACGTCATGAAAGAAGTCGGCCCAGGTTTGGAAATGGTGAAGGTCACCAACAAGGGAGCAGTCCTCTTCAAGGCGGAGGGGGCCGCACAGGCGAGAAGGCTCCTGGAGTTTGGCAAACTCAAGGAGAAGGGACTTGAAGCTAGGTTGGCCTCCACTAAAAGGCCAAAAATAGAAATAAAGGGGGTCCCCATGCACTGGGATGGCGGCACCCTGGAGAGGTTCCTCTGGGACAAGGTCCCATTAAAGTGCGCTGAGAAGGACAGGGGTGAGTGGATGCGCCCTTGCTTCTCCAGTAACATACCCAGAACCGTTACGAAGAGGTGGGTCATCGAGGCGCATCCAGCGATGAGATTGGCCCTACTGAATCTCACCCCCAACGACGTCAGTGGCGGATGGTGGGGCCTCTCGATGAGGGATTATGTGGACCCCCTATTGTGCTTGAGATGCCAGGAATACGGCCATCCAGCGAAAAGTTGTGACAAGGAGGTCATGTGCAGGTGGTGCGCGAATCCCGGCCACAAAGCCAAAGAATGCCCAGACAGGAAGGAAGGGAGGCCACCGACCTGTGGGCATTGTAAGAAGGCCGGGATTGAAGGTAAACACATGATGGGCAGCAAAGAGTGCCCAAGACATCTGAAGGAGATGATAGACGAAATTAAGAAAACCAAATATGCGTAGGCTGCGTGTAGTGCAGGTCAACATGGGCCGAAGAAGATTGGTCGCGGACGAACTAGTTGCTCTCGCCCGGAATGTAGACATCATGGTTGTTCAAGAGCCATGGTGTCGCAACAATATGGTCACCGGATTTGGTGTAGCGTCGAGGTTAGTTGCTCTGGGCAGTGGTGAGAGGAGGCCCAGGGCGGCGATAGTGATCGTGAACCCTAACCTCGACGTCATGGAACTTAAGGAATTTACCACGGCAGATCAGGCGGCATGCTACGTCCGATGGGGCGAAATGTCTTTTGCCCTCGTCTCATCCTACATGCCGCCCCGCCCGGCAAACCTAGAAGAGAGGTTGGCTGCCGTGGAGGCTGTCGCATTAAGGTACAGGAGTGCGGTAGTCTGTTCCGACACCAATTCGTGGAGCACGGCCTGGGGATCGGTTCGCACTGATGCCAGAGGAAGAATGGTAGAGGAGTGTGTGGCAAGGTGTCAGCTCGTGATCATGAACGAGCCGTCTGGCCCAACGTTTGTTGGCGCGAGGGGCCAGAGCTGGATCGACGTGACCCTTGCAACAGCTACCATGGCTCGACGTATTGCGGACTGGTCCTTACGGTCAGACACGAGCTCCGACCATAGGGTCATAGCCTTCAGTATAGTAGAGGAGGAAGGCGGAGCCCTAGAGTTCGATAAGGGCTACGTGACCCGGACGGCGGACTGGAGAGCTTTCTCCAGTGAACTGGAGGGTAGAATAGTAGACGTCGAATGGCAGGACATGGCGCCCAGAGAAGGAGAAACTGCCATCGACCATCGAGTCAGAATTCTAACGGGCACTATAAGAGATGCGGCCGATGCTACCCTCCAGAGCCGTAGGGCGAGAGCGCGTCCGGTCCCATGGTGGACGCCGGCCCTAACACAGATGAAACGAGACTTCTACAGGGCCAGGCGTAAGTACCAGGAGTGCAGAGACGAGGAGAGGAGAGCTGCACTCCGAGAAGAGTCTAAGCATAGGTACAGGGTATACCGAAACGGTGTGCGCCAGCAGAAGAAGAAGTCCTGGGACGAGTTTATAGTCCAGGAATCAGAGAAGAATCCCTGGGGTATCCCGTACAGGGTGGCGCTGGGAAAGGCAAAACAGCGACAACTAATGTCTGCGCTTATCGTTGAAGGAGCCCGAGCGTCCACCCTGGAAGAAAACGCGTCGTTTTATATAGAACACACATACCCCAGGGACAACCCTTCCCAGGACAGTGAAGAAGATCGACTGATCAGGAGCACCACGGTATACCCACCAGGTACTGACCTATGCCCACCATGGGACAAATGGGACCTACGGATGGCTGTTGAGAGGCAGAGGATCGGAAGAGCTCCAGGACTTGACGGAATAGACGCCGCGATCCTGAAGAAGAGTTTCCCCTACGTTGAGGATGATATCCTTGGCATCCTCAACGAGTGTCTCGATAGGGGTTACTTCCCAAGAGAATGGAGGATCGCGGACCTGAGACTGCTCTACAAGGGAGGAGGTAAGGACAAGGAATCGCCGAAGGCCTATCGGCCTATATGCCTCCTCCCTGTCATCAGTAAAGTCCTGGAGCACATGATAGCTTCCAGCCTTAGACCGGTCCTTGATGCCGCCAGCCATCCGCGGCAGTTCGGCTCGACCCGTGGCAAGGGAACCACCGACGCGCTGCTGAGAGTGCGCGGGGATGTAGAGGAGAGTGCGGAGAGATATGTCATGTTAGTCCTTTTCGACATATCCTCCGCCTTCGACAGCGTGTGGTGGCCGAGCGTACTCCAGCGGCTACAGGAATACGATACCCCCAGCAACTTATACTGCCTCGTGAGCAGCTACCTCAGCAACAGGAGAGTCAAGATCAGAGGTAGCTGCTACGAGGTAGAGAGAGGTATAGAGAGAGGATGCCCGCAGGGTTCGGTACTAGGACCGGCCCTTTGGAAGTTAGTTTTCGACCAGTTGCTGGGGGAACTAGAGGAAGCTGGTTTCCTTGCCACGGCCTACGTAGACGATTTGGCGGTCGTCGTGGCCCAGAACAGCAGAGCCAGGGTGAAGACAGAAGCGGAGAGGTGCGCCAGGCTCGTCGCAACTTGGTGTGAGAAGAGGAAGATGAGCATGGCCGCTGCCAAGACCCAGGCCGTGCTCGTAAGAGGCTCCACGGACAGGGCTCACCCTATAATCCTGGACATAGGAGGAAGCAGAGTGAGGCTGGGTGAGGAGGTGACGTACCTAGGAGTGAAGGTAAGAAGAGGCTTCGACGTCACCCCTCACATAGTATATCTACGCGATAGGGTGACCCTGTCGATAAATGGATTATGTAGAATAGGGGGTGCCTTCTGGGGCCTCAGGTACCCAGCCACGATGACCATCTACAGAGGAGTGGTGCTGGGTATCCTGAGGTACGCATCCCCTGCGTGGAGCCGAAACCTCACACAAGAACAGAAGAGAAGACTGGCCACCATCCAGAGACTGGCTCTGCTGAGGGTCACGAAGACTTACCGAACGGTTGTCGCACGAGGCAGTGCACGTACTGGCCGGCGCGATGCCCCTGGACCTCATTCTAAGAGAAGATACTCTAAGGTATGATTGTAAGAGGCAGGGGCTTGAAGTGCTTCCGGAGGGACTCCGAGCAAGAATCGGCGAGACCCCGAATCAATGGAAGAGGATACTTCGGGAGGACCTGATAGAAGAGTGGAACGGACGGTGGGTGGCAAGCCAGAAGGGCGCCACGCTGAGAAAGTTCTTCCCCACCGTCCAATCAAGACTAGAGGCAAAGTGGGTCCTCCCGGACTACTGGGTCTCGCAGATATTAACAGGTCACGGAGGGTTCCGGGGAAAGCTACATGACCATGGGAAGGACATCGATCCCCGGTGCCCAACATGCGGAGTCCCTGAGACCGCGGAGCACATAGTGTTGACCTGCACTGCCATGGAGCGGCACCGCGCCAATTTAATGAGGACGACCGGCCTTTATACCCTCTCCGAGCCGGACCTTCCACGCCTGCTTGAGAAGGAGAACTACCCCTCCTTCAGAGAGTTCGTCTACGCGTGGAAGGAATTGGTGGGCCCTTCACACTTCAACATCGGAAGAGCCCAACCGGCCGGAGAGGCGAATGAAGGCGAAGAAGAGGAAGAAGAGATCGCCTGAGACCAGGAGGGCTGGACCAGGGATGAATCCGGACGGATGCGGCGGACCGGGAAGGCTGGACGGCACCCGGACGGATGGCGAGGACCGGACGGATGCGGCCGACCAGGGAGGCTGGACGGTATCCGGACGGATGGAGAAGGCCTGTAGCTGGCCAAAAATGGAAAAGGTGCAACCCCAGCGGAAAGGTGCGCAACCGCGCACTGGGTTGCACCACAGTAGCAGCAAAGGTGCAGCTCTAAGGTGCACACCCGTGCACCGGGCTGCACCACAGAACCTAATTTTATTTGTTGTTCCCACATTAAATTATCCACAAGCATGTAGAATAAGAAATTAAAAAATAAAGTGTTTATTATTGGGAGCAGTGGCATGCGTTCACCAAGCGCACTACCCCACTGCTCCCACACCCCGTATGCCAGAAATGGCAAGGTAGGGGAAAAAAAAAAAAAAAAAAAAAAAAAAAAAAAAAAAAAAAAAAAAAAAAAAAAAAAAAAAAAAAAAAGGTTAGGGATGGTTAGGATGGTTAGGGATGGTTAGGGTGGTTAGGATGGTTAGGGATGGTTAGGATGGTTAGGGATGGTTAGGGATGGTTAGGGATGGTTAGGATGGTTAGGGATGGTTAGGGAGGTTAGGATGGTTAGGATGGTTAGGGATGGGTAGGGATGTTAGGATGGTTAGGGATGGTTTAGGGATGGTTAGGGGATGTTAGGGATGGTTAGGGATGGTTAGGGATGGTTAGGGATGGTTAGGATGGTTAGGGTGGTTAGGGATGGTTAGGGATGGTTAGGGATGGTTAGAGGGATGGTCAGGGATGGTTAGGGATGGTTAGGGGTGGGTGGGTGGTTAGGGATGGTTAGGGATCGTTAGGATGGTAGGGATGGTTAGGGAATGGGATGGTTGGACCAGGATGGTTAGGGATGGTTAGGGATGGTTGGGATGGTTAGGAATGGTTAGGGATGGTTAGATGGTTAGGATGGTTAGCATGGTAGCGATGGTTAGGGATGGTTAGGGATGGTTAGGGATGGCTTAGGGATGGTTAGGGATGGTTAGGGTGGTTTAGGGATGGTTAGGGATGGTTAGGGTGGTTAGGGATGGTTAGGATGGTTGGGTGGTTAGGATGGTTTGGGATAGTTAGGGATGGTTAAGGGAGGAAAAAAGGAAAAAAAAGTTAAGGGATGGTTAGGGATGGTTAGGATGGTTGGGATGGTTGGATGTTGGGAGTTGGGGTAGGATGGTTAGGGATGGTGGGTGTTAGGATGGTTAGGATGTTAGGTGGTTAGGGGGTTAGGGGTAGGGATGGTGGGATGGTTGGGAGGTTAGGGATGGTTGGATGGTTGGAGGGGAGGGTAGGGATGTTAGGGTGGTTGGTGGTTAGGTGGTTGGGGGTTAGGGTTGGTGGTTGGAGGAGGATGGTTAGGGATGGTTAGGGATGGTTAGGGATGGTTAGGGATGGTTGGGATGGTTAGGGATTTGGTTAGGGATGGTTAGGGATGGTTAGGGATGGTTGGGATGGTTAGGGATGGTTAGGGTTGGGATGGTTGGGATGGTTAGGGTGGTTAGGGATGGTTAGGGATGGTTAGGGATGGTTAGGGATGGTTAGGGATGGTTAGGGATGGTTAGGTGTTAGGGATGGTTAGGGATGGTTAGGGATGGTTAGGGATGGTTAGGGATGGTTAGGGATGGTTAGGGATGGTTAGGGTGGTTAGGGATGGTTAGGGATGGTTAGGGATGGTTAGGGATGGTTAGGGATGGTTAGGGATGGTTAGGGATGGTTATGGGATGGGTTAGGGATGGTTAGGGATGGTTAGGGATTTGGTTAGGGATGGTTAGGGATGGTTAGGGATGGTTAGGGATGGTTAGGGATTGGTTAGGGATGGTTAGGGATGGTTAGGGATGGTTAGGGATGGTTAGGGATGGTTAGGGATGGTTAGGGATGGTTAGGGATGGTTAGGGATGGTTAGGGATGGTTAGGGATGGTTAGGGATGGTTAGGGTGGTTAGGGATGGTTAGGGATGGTTAGGGGGGGTGGGTTAGGGATGGTTAGGGATGGTTAGGGATTGGTTAGGGATGGTTAGGGATGGTTAGGGATGGTTAGGGATGGTTTGGTGGTTAGGGATGGTTAGGGAGGTTAGGGATGGTTTGGGATGGTTAGGGATGGTTAGGGTATGGTTAGGGATGGTTAGGGATGGTTAGGGATGGGGTTTGGGATGGTTAGGGATGGTTAGGGATGGGTTAGGGATGGTTGGGTGGTTAGGGATGGTTAGGGATGGGTTGGGATGGTTAGGGATGGTTAGGGATGGTTAGGGATGGGTTTAGGGATGGTTAGGGATGGTTAGGGTTGGATGGGGATGGTTAGGGATGGTTAGGGATGGTTTGGGAGGTTAGGGATGGTTAGGGAGGGTGTTGGGATGGTTAGGATGGTTAGGGGTTGGGATGTAGGGATGGTTAGGGTGGTTAGGGTTTGGGTAGGGATGGTTGGGTGGTTGGGTGTTAGGGTATGGTTGGGATTTGGGTTTGGGATGGTTAGGGATGGTTAGGGATGGTTAGGGGGTTAGGGATGGTTAGGGATGGTTAGGGATGGTTAGGGATGGTTAGGGATGGTTAGGTGGTTAGGGATGGTTAGGGATGGTTAGGGGGTGGTTAGGGATGGTTAGGGATGGTTAGGGATGGTTAGGGATGGTTAGGGA
>JAJSOM010000169.1:0-33549 GCA_023052935.1 Piezodorus guildinii
CCCTTCAATTTAAATCATCAATTCAGTCCCGTTCTACTAGATCCTGTCTTTCTGACCTCTACCCTCCTCCTCACCGTACTGCTGCCTTTGACAGGTCCTTTCTAGCCAAAGCAACCACTCTTTGGAATTCTATTCCTCCTGAGATCCGTCATGTAAGTACTGCTTCCTCCTTCAAATCGCTACTTTTCAACCACCTTCTCCTTACCCAGTCAAACAGACAATAACTTCAAACTGCAGATGCTATAAATACCAATTATTATTTTTTTTTTTTTTTTGTGTGTTTATATTACTCAAATTATCATTGATGAACCAGCTATTTCTGTTTTTTTTTTGTTTTTCTTATTCTGAAAGTCTGACTTGTAAAGATGTACATATATTTTATATTATTATATATTACATATATACATATATACATATGTACATATGTACATATATTTTATATTACCTTAATTATTTTTTAGTTTAGTATTTTGTTATTCTAAGCCATGACCACACTGTTCCGGTCATCAATTATGTATGTTATTTTATTCTTAAGGGACTTTAGTCCCAGGATAATAAAGAAGTTTTTTCATTTCATTTCATTTCATTAATTTTTTTAATTTATTATAACTTATTAATTAATTACGACATAAACACTAACAAACAATATCAATCTCTTAATGCTATAGCGTGAACAATATTTTTTGTTAGCCCATCTTTAGCTAACACAAACAAACTGGATGGTTTACCCACTCGAGAACATGCCACGTATAATTGTCCGTGTGAAAAACATGAGTTACACTGAGATAGTAAAATGATAATAGTAAAGGTAACTACTACGCTTGGTGCGTAAACAATAATAATGGTCCAAAACTGTGGAGGGAGTGAGAGAAGGCTTATTGTCTGAGAGAAAGAGGAGACCGGCTTCTGTTATTATTACCAAGTCATAATTGATCAGCTATCGAGCGGGCTGAAAAATTATGAAGTTACTAAAATGACTATCACAAAATAGAGGTTGATTATAGAAGGGTGAAAATTTAGGGTTTTATGTATTTTTTAATGCAAGATTTTTTTTTTGCACGAATTGGCCATCAAGGACCACGTGAACATCATTCTGTTTTCTTCACATCTTTCATCTTCCTTTTTCTCCAATATTCTTTCATCTTCCTGGACTGTTCCTCCCGCTCTTCCTTTGTCCATTTTCTCCCCTGTTTCTTTGTTTTTCCTGTAAGAACCCCAACTTCTTTTATTTTCTTCTCGAAAAGTTCTTTATCTAAGCAGTCTATTTTCTTGATTTTTAACCTATCGAGCCCCTCTTTTTTTTGCTTTGCCTAACCACCATATTGTTATGGCCTAGAACTTTGTCAAAAATCTGTTTGTTAAGCCTCTGATTTTTCATTCTTACCATATGGCCATAAAACCTCAGTCTCCTAGTTCTGATGACTACTGCAAGGTGTACCAAATTTCTTCATTGGATTTTAGCCTGTAGCCCTCTTGTGTTATTTTGGGTCCATGAAGCCTCCTAAGAATTTTTCTCTCAATCTTGAGAAATTTCTCAAGACTCGGAAGGCAAACTGTTTCCATACCATACAATATTGTCGGTCTTACTACTGTACAGTAGTGCCTTATTTTTGCATTGGAGGATAAACTTTTCTTACTGTACATGCTTCTAGTTGCAAAGTACAGTATTTCTAGTTTGGGTAATCTTTCATCTAGGCCTGCTTTGTCTATCCCGTTGTTGCATATTATCTCCCCTAGGTATTTGAACTTTTTGGTCACTTTTATTTGTCCATATTTTGCGTTCAAAATTTTGTTGTCATCATTTCCGCCTTTTCGTAGGAAATTTGGAGACCTGTTTTCTCTGCTATTTCTTTTAGGGTGTTTATCTGTTTTATAGCTTCAATACAAAATTAGTGTTTGTTATTTATAATGCAACATTATAAATTTAAAAAAAAAATTGTCTAAAAAATTAAAAAGTAATGTCAATGGTGGATAACTCTTATCACTTAGGGGTATGAAAAATAGATAGTACCCGTTTCTCAGACCTGTTGAATATGCATATAAAGTTTTATAAAAATCGGTCAAGCCGTTTCAAAGGAGTATGGTAACTAAAATTGTGACACGAGAATTTTATATATTAGATTTATTTGTTTTATTAGCTCAAATATTTCTTTTTTTAAGCAATCAAGGATGTATGCGTGATTTTCGTAAGAGGGCCTAAGTAAGTAGAAAACTGTTAAGGGAGAGAAGTGAATGGGTGAAGTGGATTAAAAATATAAGTTATTTTTCCAAACGCTATCTATATATTGGGTTGTCCGGAAAATTATGCAGGATTTCGATTATAAAAAAATAGAAAGATTTATACCTGTTTTTAAAAAATAAAAATACTCCCTACTTCTTTCAAAACATATCTGCCAACGAGTTGGCAACTTTTCCGTTCCCTCAGAATAATTCCATTTGTCCATTGGATAATTTTTCACACGTAATTAGTGGTCCAGAAGTAAAAAGAAAAAAAAGATAATAGGTAGACGATAGACCTGAAAAGTAGGGCGGATATGGCAGATTTTTATATCCAAGCTCCAACAGTTTTTGTGACGTCACTTGTGACGCATGTGAACGGGCGATGTCATGCAACAAAATGGTTTTCTTCCTATCGTCCTAAAATGGCAATTTCCTCATGCGTTGTAATTATTTGGTTGCAATACGATTTAGCATGGTTTCTTTAGGATTTTACAGAGCTGTAGTGTATCAAACTAAATAAAGCCCATCTAACAATAACCGTCACCTTTTTATAATGAATCGGGGGATTTGGAAAATGTTTTGCTTATTCTTCTACGTAGAGCCACTGGTCAGAACGTCCACTGTTATCTTAAAGATCCACTTTTCATCACAAGTCACAATTCTGGACAAAAAAGGGTTTTTGTTTCGGCAAAGAAGTAGCACAAAATTCATAACGCTGTTGTTTATTTTAGGAGTCGTTTAATTTGTGTGAAATTCAACTTTCAAGCTTTTTACACTCCTGATCTCCTTGACGTGGTCATCGATGGTCAATTTGCTAAGATTACGTTTTCCTGCAAGTTCACGAAAAGTTTTCTGGGTTCTACTTCAACCAAAGGTTGCAGAAAATATTCATCAAGAGAGTGTCGAGGTATGGTTGTTATAATGGACAAGAAAGAGTATCAGAAGGCCTCGACAATTGAGACGTTGATTTCCAAAAGGTACTAAAGGACATTTTTTACGAAATTGATTTTTTTACATATTTGTATTCTCATCATTTAGTTTTATCTAAATTTTCTATTTGATTTTATCTAATGAACTCTCGAGTTCTTAAAAAACGCGATTTAGAAATGCAGTCATTTTCTAAAATTACTAATTACCCAATAAATTTTGTTCCCAATAATTGAAAAAAAAATTATTTCATAACTTTAATATGATGTTATTATTATAGTAAAAAAATAATTCTAAATTTTAATGCAAAAAGACCCAAATTAGCTAGTTTAATAATATAGTAATGAGAGATTTTCGCGCTTCCTGTAAAATTTCCTAGAATGGATATAGTACTTTTTGGAAATCAACGTCTCAATTGCGTATTCAAGCAAGGAAGAGAGTTAGATGGAGATGGTGCTCGCCGTGATAGTAGCACGTAACGCAGCACCAGGTATGAGGTTACTCTGCCAGGTAGGGGGCCAACCCGCACCTACCAAATAGCATAGGGGACTGGCTACAATGGATTACACCCTGTGAGGTAGTAGCACGCCAGCAGTGTGGGTTAGGAAATAATTCACCCTGCGTGGTAGTAGCACGGCAGTAGCGTATGGTAAGCGGAGAGATGGTAGAAGAAGAATGCTAAATAATGATAAAACACATTATGTAACAAAGTCAGAGTTAATCTAACCAAGGGAGATACCACTTAGATGACCTGAAGAACTAGGCCAGCTTTAGGGGATGTTAGTCATCCATGTCAATAATTGCTGGTGAGAGATTTGCTAGCAGACTAGGGTCTTGGCCCTAGGTCAAATTACCTTGAGTGCTTTATTTATTCTCATAAAACAGTTATATAGGTATAAATATTTACAATGACATTAATTAGTAACAATATACAATATTATTGGATAAAGCGTCTTCTTATATTTGGCCGGTAAGCCATATGGACGCCGCTAGCGCTATCTGTGAGCGAGCGTGTGTAGCATCAGCCACAAGAGGAAGTCCCTCCACGACCCATTTTGTCTTCTAGGCTGTTACCTCCATCTCGAAATTTTTAAACCTCCATTGAACAGTGCACTCATTGATGCTGCCCTGGCCAGAATGATATTTATGGTGTTCTGGACCCGTTCCCGCTGAGTTTAAACACGTAAAACAAACTTCAGTAATGACAGAGGTAGACAGACATTATCTTTTGGAAAGGATTAATAACTATTAAAATTCATACAAAAGAATAATTTAGTGAAACGTAAGTAGTTTGTTATACAGAAGGATATTTTAAAGAAAACTCATAATTCTGCATTGTCTGGACTACACAAAATAATATACAGCTATACAAATTTGTAGAAGATAATGGAGTGTGAAGACTTCAGATTTTTTCTTACTGAAATATCATGTGGTGTTATCATTATCATTTGTACTTTTCCCAGTGATTCTGAAGTATTCATTAGAACCAATATTATAGCTTCCTGACAATTTTAATTCAGTACATCTCAACATGTAAATATTTATTAAAAATCCAAAGGAGCAGGAAATAATTTTAATTTTAAGCGAAATGACTACTTAGGATCATGCAATAACTTAATTTTTATTTCTGATCTTTGCCTAGAGTTTCCTCTGTCTCCAATATTCCTTCATGCGTTCACTAGCATGTTTCCTTTAGTCTTCAGACCAAGTTCATCCACTTCTCTTAGGTCTTCCTGCATCTCCAAACCCTTCCATATTTTTCACTCGGCTCTTAAATTTACTTCTGCCTAGCATTTGAGACTCTGAGATGTCCAGCTTTTCGAAATCCTTCCTCGTTTCCTTGATCCATGTTTTAGTGGTCTTTTTAATTCAGAGATAGTCGAATATTTATTTTGTTAACTTTGTTCATGGATGACCAAGGTATGTCAATCTTCACTTAAGCATAGTCTCTGAAATTTGTTTTACCTTCTAGTAAACTTCTCTGTAGCTTCGAAGTATCAACCCATCTAACACTTTCCTTTCTACGTATGCTGATGAGACCTGCGTGTTATCAGTTCATAAAGATCCATTTGTTGCCTCAAATACCCTTCAAGCCCACATCAAAGACCTAGAAATATGGTGTCAGAGCTGGAGAATAAAAATAAATTCCAACAAATCCCATCAAATAACCTTTACCCCTCATCGTAAACCTTTGACTTCCTGCCCTACAGTATCCTTTAATAACACTTAACTAGCTCCTGTTGAACAGATCCGATACTTAGGACTTCATCTTGACAAACGCCTAACGTGGAATCCACATACACGACTAAAACGACAAGAAACTGCTCGCCACTTTAGGCTGCTTCAACACTTACTAGACAAACAGTCAAACCTTCCTCTGAACTACAAAAGGCTCATCTACATGACTATTATAACACCAATCTGGACTTACGGAGTAGAGCTTTGGGGCTCTTCTAAACCATCAAATTCTTCCCGCATCCAATCCTTACAATCCAAAATCCTTCGTAAAATCCTCAACGCTCCTTACTTTGTCACGAATAAACTTATCCATAAAGACCTTAATGTTCCCTTTGTTACTGATTTGGCCCAGACCAGGTATCAATCCTTTCAGGACAAACTCCATTCGCACTCTAACCCACTAGTTTCAATCCTTTCTTCCTCATCAATTCCGGATAATCCTCTGAGGCGCCTGAAAAGGAAATGGCCCCGGGACCTTCTAGTTTAGAATATTTTTAGAGTGCTTCCAATGGGAAGCTTCTCTACATGTATATCAAGTTATTGTATTATATAACACATCACATTTACTTGATGTATTTTTGTTAATACAGTTGTAAATACCAATAAAATGATTAAAAAAAAAAAAATGTTTTGAATTAGAATTATAAGATTTAATATCATGAATTATAATATTTAAATTTTGCTTTAAATTAAACATTCCTTAGAATATATAATTTATTCAATACATTACTAATATTTAATAAGAAATTAGATACTATTAACTAATATTTAACCATACATAACTAATATTTAATATTTTAAAACTGTTTCAGTAATTGCAGAAAAGTAACGTTTCGATATGTGATAGTTCTGCTTGCCTGGTTGGCAGTTGGAATAATTTTGCTTTACATGAATTTGGCTGTGAGGGGATCTTGCAAACATGATGTCTGGAATGGAGTAGAGTGGCAAATTTACAAAGTTTGTGGAAACTGTTTTTTTCAAATTAAATATTTTGATAGGTCATGAATTTATTTTGAAGCTTTTTTTTTTTTTTTTTTTTATATATCATTAGGACTTACATGGCAAGAACTACACTGAAGATGAAGATGAAAAGCGTATCTGCATATTTTTAGAAAATAAAAAGGAGATAGAATACCACAACCTTCTTTTTGAAGCGGGCTTTGAATCATATCAAAAAGAAATAAACATGTTCTCAGATTTTGTAAGATTGACTTTTAATCAAATTAATTAATATTTAAGTTAATTAAATAATGTTTTAATATTTATGTTTGTTCAACATCACTTTATGCTACTGTGGCAAATCGGACAATGCTACATTTGGAAAAAATATCTGACATTGCCCAAGCTGGAGACTACCATTTTACTACCCCTCAAAAGGACAGCATAATCAAGAATTTTTTTACTCCCTTCGAAAAATTCCAGGACCATCTGCTGGATTTGAACATGCAATCTTGGGTGTAGAAGGCTGTTATGTTGGCTACTCCACCACAGATGACCCCTTTAAGTTTTAATAGTTTTTTAATTTAATTTAATCTTTGATTTCTTAATTTATAATAGTTTATAATATGAATAGGGGAGCAATGTGGTTTAGTGGATAGAGCTCTAGTCTACTGTTCTCTAGGTCCTTTGTTTGAATTCCAGCTGTGGCAGAATATTATTTATTATGTTAATTCAGTGGAAAGGGGGGGGGGAGCAACCCTAGGGTATGGAGACCCTCCTGGGGCAAACCCAGCCTCTATAAAGTGAGTACCCAAAAAATGGGGAAACACCTGGCGGCTGAGCGTGATAAAGGCTTCATTGCACTGCCGTTGGCCTTCAGGGATTGTAGGGGTACAGTTTTTTTTTTTTTTTAAATGAATAAAATTAAAAAAAATATTTGAAGAAAGTATATTAGTTATTTCTTACATTGAGAATATAATATCACAATTTTGAAGTCGATTCCCATATGATAATCAATGACATTTTTAACATAATTGATATTTTAATATATTTGTATTCTAATTGTTTAGTTAAATCTGCTATCTGATTTCATATAATGAATGTTCAAATTATTGTAAAACGCAATTCAGAATTATTATTTTCAAAAGGTGCTAATTACACATTTTGTTTCCTTCAAAATCATACTAAAACATTTCATTCCATCCAAATAATTTTATTAATTTAGTAAAAAAAAAAAAAAAAAAATCAACATTTTAATGCAAAAATAATTAAATTGGTCAAATAATATATTAACAAGAGATTTTTGTGCTTTTTGAAAAATTTCCTTTTATATTTAAAAGATTCCTTCATCACAGTTTGAACCAAGAGTCTTGATTCAAACGGTCCAATACAAAATTGGTTTTATTCTTACAGAAACTAAATTATTTTTATACCCTTTTTTGTTACTATTCCATAATGGCCCTGATACCATCATATATACTATAGTTTATGGTTCTTTTGTAAAATTATTTTGAAGACATTTTCAACTGCTGGTTGTAACCTATTGTAGCATGGTCCTATTATTTACAGTAGTATTAAGTGACATTAAATGAATAAACAACAGCAATATATATGATAAAAATCAGTAATTAGTTTGTCAATATTAGATCCGATGAATTTATTGTTTATCTTAAACGCAGACTCCTGAAGAATTGGAGGAGCTGAAAGGTTTCCAAATGAGTTTGGAAAACTCTTCTCTTCTGGAGGCATTCGATGTCCGTGATGGGATAGTCCTTCCTGAGAGCTACGATTGGAGATCGAAAGGAGCAGTAAGTGGAGTCAAGAACCAAGGAAACTGCGGCTCTTGTTATGCCTTCTCTGCGGTAAGTTACCAACATGTTATATAACGTTTGTCGCTAGGACCTATGGTTATGTTGGTTTGACTGAAAAAGTCACGTCTTGCTACATGTATTAAGTATTGGGCCTTTATTGATACTCTTTGTATAAAAAAAAAAAAAAAAAAAAAAAAAAAAAAGTGTTGGTTTTTGCTCTTATTGAAAATTTGAAATTATTTCATAAAATACCATTTGTCACTAGGATCAAATTTTTAGGAACTATATTGTAACAAATGAAAAAAAATTCAATTTTCACCGATATTTTTTTAATGTTGACACTTTTTTCTGTAGGTCTTGCTTGCATCAAAATTTTGATGAAATTTTCTGTGTCAGAAATTTAGTGAAGAATATTTTTTGTTGCGCAAGATTTGTAGCTAAAACCAACCATTCAGGAGGTATATTGTTTTTAATGAAAAAAGTCATGTTTTGACTACATTTTTTTCTTTATAAACATTTGTCTTTCTTATAGGAGCATCTTAATGATCTATTTTTTTACCAGTTAGGAATAATAATGAAACACTTTAATTTATTAAATTGCAAAACATTAGGCAAGTCATCTTGTTAGCATTGACAAATAACGTCTAAATATGCAAGTTGAGCGGATTTGATAAACAACTAAAGGAGAAAAGTGAACAAATATTTTTGTGTTTTTGAACAGATGAGTGTTAAAATAGATGTCGGATACACATATACCGGATACACATATCGGTAGAAAAAAGAAAAAATATTATCTACTGCACGAAATTGTTAAAGTTAATGGAGAGTAATGAAACTAATTGATTGTTGTAGATAAAAATATAATAGATTATTTAATAAAAACACATCTTTCTATTGAAATTCAATTTAATTAATTCTTTAACCATTTATTTTTATCTCTAAATGTATTTAAAAATTCTTAAATTGGTTTTAACAACGGAGGTAAGTGAAAGTCATGTGTTGCTCCTGACAAATTTTTATTTTATACCAAAAATCACATTATAGACATTTTCATTTTTTCAAGGTTTTTTTTCGTGGAGTCTGCTTCAGGTGTTGACAATATTTTTTGGTCCATTACAAGCTTTTTAAAAGTTAGAATGTAAATGTGAAAATTGTCTGAACTCATATGTAATTTGTTTTATGTCATATAGACTGGCTCTTTGGAAGCTCAGCACTTTCTGAAGACTGGACAGTTAGTGTCCCTCAGCGAACAGAACATAGTGGACTGTTCCATGCCACAAGGCAACAAGGGATGCAAAGGAGGGAACATGAACAATGCCTTCCGCTATATTTTGCAGAATAACGGAATAGACAATGAACAGTCATATCCATATGAAGGAATGGTAAGCTAATTTATTAAATCATTATTAAATTGCTATGTATTGAGAATACTGGGGGGAGTTAAAATATATAATTAAATAATTTTAATAGGAAGTAATATTATTAAGTCTCTGTTGGCAAAAATGAAAGTTACGCTTATAGCTATTACCTGTCTCATCTTTCCCCCAGTACGTAGAAAAAAAAACAGGTACTTTTTTATGTAATATTGTGTGTCAACATTAACATTTATCAGTCCCTGAGTATTCTAAAGATTGTTCCCAAGTACTAGTAGTTATCTACATTTTTGGCGGCGCATTATAATGTGTAATAAGAACTGGGTCTTCCTCATCTTCGCGATGAGATATGAGAACTAAAATTTAACTTAATCAGATGTAATTTAGGACCATTAAATAATATAGAAATGTAGAACCCACTTTCTATTTATTTATTTCAATTTGATCTGAGAAATTGAAAAAAATTAATAAAAGATTTATTTTTCTCATACAGGAAGGTCCGTGCAGATTTCAGCAAGGTGGAGTTGGGGCTACTGTAAAAGGCTACCGTACAGTTACACCTTCAGAAGGAGCACTTCAAGCAGCAGTTGTGGCCATCGGTCCGATTTCTATTGGCATCAATGTTACTCCTAACTTCTTCAAATATAAAACAGGTGATAGGAACCTTAATAAGTAAAATTAATTTCATATCATGTAGGATAACAATATTACAGGCATACCTTTCTGCAAAGAAGCAAGGATTGGATAACTAGTGGGTTAGAGTGGGATTGGAGTTGTTATAAAAGGAATGGTACCTGGTTCAGGTCAAATCAGGAGAATATGGAATATTTTATTTTTGATAAAGTAAGCAGAATTAAGGATTTTGACTTTTGGCTTTTGCATTTTTTTAATATTTACCAACAACAATAATTATGATTTCTACTAAATAATTTTTTTTGTCCACCCCTACCTTACCTTTGAAGACTATCCAGAGGTTTCTCGGTAAAGGAGGTGCGTGCAGGGAGGAGAGGAGGTTAAATGGCGAGTTTAAGCCACTTGGCACCGAGACGCGAACTCGAGATTATTACATTTTAAGTTTTCTGGTCATCTCGTTGTTGGACAACTCAATAACCCACTCGTCCACCACCATAATAATTAATTTAAGATAATACAATACCACTTGAGGTATTTTAGCTTTTTAGGTATTCATTAATTCATGCTAATTCTAATTTGGTCGATTACAAAGGTTCATTATTGAAAATAATAAACCAACAGCATTGATACTAGTCTTCTTTACTATTTCCTTTTCTTATCTTTTAATTTTCATGGAATTAATTCTAATAAAAAATCCTGACTCGAGAACACTTTACATTTTTTCTCTATCATCAATAATAGCCGAATCTTATGTGAATCACATCTCTTACAACTTGTGGCTTGACCATATAACATTAATTATTTTTTTCCCCTTCGTTCAGCAGTGTCGTGATCTCGAAAATATTTTCCTTTTCTTCTCTCTTCAATAATAACCCAGTTGTGAGATAATGTACATAGATAACAAATCTAGGAGTTATGTTTGATAAAAACATAATGTTTAGTAAGCATATTTCCAATAACCAGAAAATCCATCTCTATCCTCAAACAGCTCCTACATTTCCTTGTCTATTTTCCTAGAAGAACCGTCATTCTTCTTCTACTACATCTCCATTTTGACTATGGATGCTCAGAATATAGAGAACTCCCTGGCGTAAACGAAATAAGGCTGAAGAGATCGATGAATAGCTTTATAAGATTTATTTACGATCTCTCCAGAAGATAACATATTTTTCACTGTTATTCTGACCAAGAGTGGCTTTATCCTGAATACAGAAAGAAAATACCTACTTGACATCTTCCTATCCTGATACTTTTGAGCTAGAAAACCTTCCTATATCCTAGACCTCCATGCTTCACGCTCTTCCTTACACACCCTAAACTCATGATCCCAACTTACCAAGTTATATTTACCCTCTCACAGAACTGTCTCCTTTGAAAAGTCCTTTATCGTCCGTGCTACCAAACTTTGGAACTCTTTACCAATCTCCCTCCATAAAGTGTCATCCTTAACCACCTTATTTATTTATCCACCTTCTTAAAAATCAATCTCCCGTGCATATGTAATATTCTTGACTTGATAATATGCAACAAAACTCATTCGAAGTTGTTATCTGTTTTTATTTGTATCTTTTATTTATTTTGACTTTATATACTTTACTATTTGATTAACCCGTAATATTAATTACTCGAGTTAATCATAATAATTGTAGCATAAACAAACAAATTGTTTATATGTTATATAGGTATAACGTATATTTTGTAAACCGTATGGCAACTAGTACACTATTACGACTCAAAGGATTAAGTTAAGTTTATTTATTCAGTGTTTATTATAAATCTGTGTATATATATTATATATATATATATATATATATATATATATATATATATATATATATATATATATATATATATATATATATTATAATATGCTTATTTTTAAAAAATATATTCTTTTAAGAAAAAAATCAATTAACACAAATATTTACTTCATTATTATTCATTTTACTCTCAGGGTATGGTTTGGGTTCTTGACAATCAGGCACATTTTTATTATTTAACTTTTTAATTATAATAATAACTTACAAACATAATACAAACAATATGCAGGCAGGCTAACAATGTTCCTTCATATTCAGACAGCTGCTCATACCTCCCTAAGCTCATCACCCCAACTCTTCTGAAAACTCTTGACTCCTCTCAGCTCATAGCCCAAACTCTGACTGACCATGATCAGGTATCTTTCCTCCACATGGGTTTTTACCTGGGATGTCCCTTGCATCCAAAATGGAGGTTATGTTTACAAACAAACAAATAAGAGCTGGTATTCAAATTTTACCTTTTACCTTATTGTTAGCCTGCCTAACTCAACAACAAATATATAGATTAATAACCACTATAATTATAAAAAATGGGTATATTACATTTCTCCCCAATCCTAGGTAAAAAAAAAAAATATTTTGGAAAGAAATATTTTTTTTTTTTTAATTTATCATTTTTTAAAACACACTCAATAAACCCATTTAGTTACAATTTTTAAATATTTTTAACACCTTATATATAAATAGTTTATATAAAATATTACAGCATTTTTACCTTGAAAACTACATATGTACAAACTAAACATACAAGGACGATTTACACAATAGAAATACACTAAGTCTATATCCAATTAAGAACATATCAAAACTAATCACATCTGCCGATTAAACTATATAAACAAATTCAGGCGAAAACAGTGAAATATAAATATGATAGATTTATTTTCATTAAATACTTAATTTTTACTAACTGATCAATGTTCATATAATAAAATAATTTAGAAAGATAAAATTTACGTAGTAACAGAATAACAATTTAAACATTTATGTTTATCTAGACCCCAATGAGATATGGTTCTGCGTTATTTAAGACTGAGTAATAAAAAGCATGAATAATGAATTTAAAATATAATTAGATCAGCTATTAAAAATTGCATAACTTAAAATTCTAATAATGACATGATATTTACAATTTTTTTCCAGTATGGTTCAATCTGAACATTGTTCAGACTGCCCATTTTTTAACTCATCTAACGGAGGGAGCGCTAATCATCCCTTTTTATCCCCTGGAAAAGGATAAAGATTGCCGTGTCCAAAAATAATATGGTGTTTGATCTTTCCTAACATGATCCAAGACCATATAGCCTAGGTAGAACTCATAATCTAAAATAAAAAGGATAATAGTTTTGGTTGGCACATTCCTGTATTGATTAATTAAATTTACAATTGGTGACAAATAATTATAGGAGATGGAGAAACCTATTTCTGGATTATTTGAAACACTTAATCTGTAAAATACCACCGGAGGTCTATTTTGGGGGCTTAAGACACTTATTAAAGTTCTGAAAGTTAAGCACTTGCTGTCACTGGGTTTCACATCATGAATCTGATCTTCTTTGATATTTACACTTTCCTTCACATCAATAGAGCTAGTCATTAAGTCCTTGGCCTCTTCAATCATAACATTACAGGGACCAGTAATTAACATAGGTTCTACTGTACACATTGGAGTTACTATTTCTGTTTCACACTCTTGGTCAGTAGGATCTTCAGAAGATACAGCCTTTGATAGAGGTTCTTCTGTACAAGTAGGAGTTACTCTTTCTGTTTTACACTCTTTGTCTGTATGTTCTTTCTTCTTGTTTTCTTCATCTTCAGTGGAGGTTCTTTTCTGGGGATCAATTTTCATTTCTGAAGTAACACTTGTAAAGTTTTCTAATATTTCTTTTCCAAATTTATCCACCTTTTGTTCCAATTTCTCCATCATCATCATGAATTGTTTGAATATCTGAATCTTTTCTGTCCTATCTGAATAACTATTATTTCCTTGGTCCTCCATATTGTTTGCTCACAAATTAACACAAATAACACATAAAAAACTTATTAAAATATAAATTGTGCACTGATTGTCGTGGTCTTAATATTTAACAAATTAAGCCCCACGTTGGGCGCCAAATTATATAATATGCTTATTTTTAAAAAATATATTCTTTTAAGAAAAAAATCAATTAACACAAATATTTACTTCATTATTATTCATTTTACTCTCAGGGTATGGTTTGGGTTCTTGACAATCAGGCACATTTTTATTATTTAACTTTTTAATTATAATAATAACTTACAAACATAATACAAACAATATGCAGGCAGGCTAACAATGTTCCTTCATATTCAGACAGCTGCTCATACCTCCCTAAGCTCATCACCCCAACTCTTCTGAAAACTCTTGACTCCTCTCAGCTCATAGCCCAAACTCTGACTGACCATGATCAGGTATCTTTCCTCCACATGGGTTTTTACCTGGGATGTCCCTTGCATCCAAAATGGAGGTTATGTTTACAAACAAACAAATAAGAGCTGGTATTCAAATTTTACCTTTTACCTTATTGTTAGCCTGCCTAACTCAACAACAAATATATAGATTAATAACCACTATAATTATAAAAAATGGGTATATTACAATATATATATATATATATATATATATATATATATATATATATATATATTGTAATTTATCCATTTTTTTAATAAAGTATACAATTATTTATTTATTTATTATTTAAATATTATGTTAGGCAGGCTAACAATTAGATACAAAATAGAATAAAAATAAAAATTAGCAGTTCCTATTTGGTTGTTTGTTTACAAACATAGCATCCATTTTGGATGCTAAGAAAAAAGGACCCTGGCAGGTAGGATAAGATAAAAAAAGTACCTGAAGTGGGACCTGAGGGAGGTAGGAGCAGCTGTCTGAACATGGAGAATGATTATAGTTAGCCTGCATATTGTTTGTATTATGTTTGTAAGTTATTATTATAATTTAAAAGTTATATAAAATTATGTGCCTGATTGTCAAGAACCCATACTATACCCTGAGAGTAAAATGAGTTATAATTAAGTAAATATTGTGTGAATTAATGTTTTTTCTTAAAAGAAAATATTTTTATAAAAATAAGCATATTATAATATATATATATATTTCCTTTAATTAGTTTTTATGTTAATTATATTAGTTTATATGAAGTGAAATTTAATTTATAACGGTTAGAATTATTTGTTTTGTATTGATGTTTTTATATTCTTTTTTTATTTATGCTGCTCTTATGTGTTATTTCATTTGTAATATTGTATGAATTATTTATAAACTAACAATAAATAACATCAAATAGGCCAGACTACATGGCTACGCTGTTTATAAGCCAACAAATAAATAAATATCATGTATCAAATGAAGTTAGACAAATTGGACTTCCTCAGTTCATTGTATATTATTATTAGGAGAAGAGATGTCCCAGAATTAAAATAACGGTTTATTTTTGATGATTAAGTTCAGGTATTGTTTAATTTTTTCTGAACAAAAATAACTTAATAAATATTTCTATATTTTTATATCTTAACTGTCCTGTCTCAGGTATCTTCCAAGACGACTCCTGTGACCCTTTCTCCTTAAACCATGCAGTCCTCGTTGTCGGATTCGGTTCTGACGGAATCGGACAGGATTACTGGATCTTGAAGAACTCCTGGGGCACGACCTGGGGAGAGGGTGGCTACATGAGGATTGCCAGGAACATGGGAAACATGTGTGGAATCGTAACCATGGCCAGCTATCCTTTAGTATAAGTCTAGTCTTATCTTTCTCCTTGTCTTTCATATTTTAACACTATTTCCTATTATTAAAAAATTGTGATATTACATTATGACTGTATAAATACAAGCAGTTCCAGCATAACCCCGATAATTTGGAAAGAAAAATGAACTGAGAGAGATAATAAAAATTTCCTGGGTTTCCATAATGATGGAGTGTTGAGGATATATGATGTAGAAGTTCTACAGAGGTTCCAAACTCACTTTTTCAGGACAAAAGTTTGCACTGGTCATTCTTTATTTATGATACATCAGCCATTTTAATATCATTTCGTTCCTTAGTAAATTAACTTTCAATGGTATGATTGGCAGGAAATTGGTATATTGCCTTCAAGGCAGGAAAGGGTTTAAGTAAATAAAAAAAAAAAAAAAAGGATGTTGGCAGGTTTTTAGCGCATTTTTATGTAAAAAAAATATAGAGATTTTGTTGATAATTTCAGATAAATGTCTCTAGAACTTACTATTCTTATGTATATCTTTATATATCTACATTTGCTGCATTTAACATATAATCGCTATTAGAAAACTTTAAGAAATCTTTAGGTTTCACATAAGGACTTGGTGATTTTTTATGAATTTTCAAAAAGTTTCATAAGCATTAAAATTATTTTAAATATCTCAATGTATACAAAACATAATGAAGTGAAAATTACTTTCAAAATTTTAGTTTTGTTTTTAGTTTTTACGGTTAAAATTTCAAAACTATAAATTGATTTCTACTCTTTTGGTAAAGTAAAACACATAGTTGGCTATAGAGATATTTCTTCAATGGAAAACCCAGAAAAAAAGTGGCATATAAAATTATTTTTATGTCTAACTTAATTTTTCCAAATGATAAACCGTAGTGAAGTTCTGCCCCGAAGGGAGATACAATTATAAATGTGTTTTTGGAGGGTATTTTTGTTATTTATTTTTCTTAAATTTAGTATATAATTTACTTGTTGTAATGTATTCAATTTAAAAGATTAACTAGCATTTAAGATTATATAGAATCTATATAAAAAATAAAGAAAGAGAAATTCTATTCTATGGCCATGGATACAGAAGTGTCTAACAATTTCTGATCTCAAAAATTCTTTCTCAGTTACCATACAGTCGTAATAACTTGAAATTGCTGAAGAAAATACTTGTAATGAATGGCTGATATATCTTAAATAGAATGAATAGTGCAGACTTTTGTTCCAATAAAATGCATTTGGAACCACTGTGAGTTGGTTGAGTTGAGGTCACCAAGAAAACACATCAATAGGACAAGCTTATTTTATTTGTGTGCTGACTTTTCGTCCTACATTGTATATAAATAAATTTTTTTCTTCAAGGGAAATGAGAACTTTAATAGTTTATATATAATCCCATAATAGCTTTGTTGTTTGGTTTAAATGAAGTTATAGACTAAGTTTACCTCTTTGTATTTTTTCTTTTTTTTACTGTCTATTAAATGTATCCTCTGAATATGTTTATTTCCCCTTTCATTTCAGTTTATTCATTTAAAACTTTTAACTTACTTCCACTAATAAAATCGATTTAAGAATTATCAAATATAATTGGAGATGAAAATAAGTGTAACTAATAAAGAATTAATTAAATTGAATGTCTATATAAACACGTGCTTTATTAAATAATCTATTATATTATTATCTAAAACAATCAGTTAGTTTTATCGGCTTTTCATCACTCTTACTTAAATTTAACAATTTTGTATATAAGATAATATATTTTCTATAACCTTTAGCTTTCCATACATCTACATTGCTCTTCTTATGTTCAAAAACACAAAAATTGCATAAAAACCGATTTTTGCTCTGTTCTCCTGAAGTTCGATATCTGATTCATGCAAGTTATATATTTATCCGTTTTCTATCAATGATAAAAAGATGATATGGTTGTTTTTCAAAATATGGTCAGAGTCTACAAAATAAAGGTACTTTAGGAAAAGAATTTTTCAACATTTTTATTGATATTTACAACTGTATTAAAAAAAAAAAAAAAATACATCAAGTAAATGTGATAATTATATACTACAATGAAATGCAATACTTATAGAGAAGCTTCCCATTGGAAGCACTCTAAAAATATTCTAAACTAGAAGGTCCCAAGGCCATCTCTTTTTCAGGTGCCTCCATGGATTATCAGGAATTGAAGAGGAAGAAAGGATTGAAAGTGGTGAGTTAGAGTGAGAATGGTGTTTGTCATGAAAGGATTGATACCTGGTCTATTAAAGTTATAGAGTATTAGGCAGTGGAATAAATGAACCTTCTACTAGACAGCTTGTTTTTTACTGCTATATATACAAACAACATGGCGCAGGGGACGCTACCAACTGGACTGTACTGTTTGTTGTTGGGCTGCTGTACACCTAGGTGGAAGTTCAGTGCCACAACTATCTTTACATATACAATCGATATTTAACACACCCCCTCAATTGAATGTTTTCAAATATATACATACACAAGTAAATATTCAATTGTATCTCACATACAAAACAAGTAAAAATATTATTCTACTACAAAATTCTACACCACAAAACAAGTAAAAATATTATTCTATTAAAAAATTCTATACAACAAAGCAAGTAAAATATTATACTATTACAAAATTCTATACAACAATTTTAGCACAATATATATACATGACATTAATATATTAATTAATTAAAGCCTTCCGAAACATTTGAAACTTATCAAACGCAAGTGGTTTTGTGAACAAATCTGCCACATTGCGGTCAGAATTGATGTGTTCCACAGATATTATTTCTTTGGAAATAAGATCTTTAACAAAATGGAATTTTATATCAATGTGCTTTGCTCGTTTAGAGTTTTCACAATTCTTTATTAAAGCTATAGCACTAGTGTTATCCACCAACAGTTTTCCACTTACTGTTTCACCACTGAACTCACTAATTATTCCACTTAAACTCACAATTTCCTGTGATGCCATTCCTGCTGCAATGTACTCCGCTTCCATCGTTGACAGAGCCACACATGCTTGCTTTCTTGAATGCCAAGCTATGGGATTGCTTCCGCAGATATTATGATAGACAATAGGTACATTTTTAACTTCTTTATAGGGCATTTGGCTCTCCTCGAATATCACATCTCTAGATCTAATAACTTTCTGCTCGTCTGGCAACCAAATCCTATACCCACCACCACAATAACCAACCATCACCCCCTCCTTGCTTCTGGGATCCAATTTGGAACCTTTAGGAAGAATGGTAGGCCATGCTCGGCAACCAAATATACGAAGTTTAGACAGATCATTTCTGCCATTCCATATTAATGAGGGAGTTTCACCTTTATTTAAGGCTGATGTAGGTGACCTATTCAGTTCATAAGCAGAACATCGAGCTGCTTCCCCCCACAAGAACTTGGGGATGCCGGAATCTGATACCTTAGTACGCATCATATCTAATAGCGTCCTATTCATTCTTTCACTCTTTCCGTTCATTTGAGGGCTATATGGCAATGAATATTCTAATTTTATACCTTTATCTGAACAATATTTTTGAAAAAATTTAGACGTAAATTCTCCTCCATTATCTAAACGTAGCCTTTTCACTGGGACACCCTGTTGCCTTTCTAGTTCTACTATATAATCCATCAGGTTTGTTTCAGCTTCGCTTTTCATATGGAGAAGTTTGACATGCACAAAATGAGTGAAGTCATCCAAAATCACCTGCATATACCTATGTCCTTCAACTGATTCAGGATTGAAAGGACCACATATATCAGAGTGAATTAATTCACCAACCTTTGAAGTGCGTTTCCTATTATTTGAAAAGGGTTGTCTAGTAGCTTTACCTTCAATGCATGCCGAACACTTCTTGTCACTATAGGGTAATCCTAAACTTTTGAGTCCATGCTGATTCAAATGTCCTAGCCGTTTATGCCATAGATCTCCATCCGTAGCACTTGAAATGTTGCACTTGACTTGATTATCACTGGGTTCATCAAACGTAAATATGTACAATCCATTCACTCGTGGACAACTCAGCTTAAAATTTCTTCCGCAGATTTTCATCTCCTTAGAATCTGTAATCACTTTTAAGCCTTTTGAGGTAACTGCACTCACTGATAATAAATTATGTTTTAACCCTGGAACTATCAAACCTTTAATGTTTACAATCCTACCTTGAGAGGTTACTCTTAGGGTACCTTCTTTTCTAGTAAACATCTTATCACCATTAGCTATATGTATGGCAACATCATGATCAAGATTCGAAACATTTGACAAAAGGGGTTCCAATTCTGCCTTAAAAAGATGGTTACTCGCACCTGAATCGACTAAAAACACATTGTTAGATGATAGTTTAATATTACCACAATTTAGGGCCACCATTACAACTTCTTCATCTACATCTGCTGAATTACCCTGGATTGTTCCTCTTCTTTTCCCACGAAAGCTTCTATTAAAGGATTTACTTCCACGGTTCTGGTTATTTTTGGGACACTGTGCCTTGAAATGTCTTTTATCCCCACATATAAAGCAACCACTCTGTGCTTTAAATGATACTTCTGATGTAGTAACTGACGCCATAGTACCGGTAAACAAAAATCACTAATAAAATAATATCACTTCGCGACTACGCGTTGACACTATACACAAATACTATGCTCTGCACAAAAATACTCTGGGCCCATAACCTATTAAAGTTATAGAGTATTAGGCAGTGGAATAAAAGAACCTTGTACTAGACAGCTTGTTTATTACTGCTATATATACAAACAACATGGCGCAGGGGACGCTACCAACTGGACTGTACTGTTTGTTGTTGGGCTGCTGTACACCTAGGTGGAAGTTCAGTGCCACAACTATCTTTACATATACAATCGATATTTAACATGGTCCAGGCCAAAGCTGTAACATAGGGAACATTAATTAAGGTCTTTATGGATGGCAAGAAAATTTAAAATATCTGCATTATATAAAAGCCGATTTAAGTTTACATGAATATAGCGAGTTAAATCAAAATAATAAGAGCCATTTTTGAGAAAATCCTAAAAAGGTGCTAAATGCTTGTTATAAAGTGGTTCTTCTTGTTAACTGATTTTAATGAAAAAGTTGTTGCGACATCTCGATCGTATACGCTTTTAAAATATGAAATTTTAGTTTTACATAACAATAACTTTCACGATCGCAATACTTTCCTATTACTATACATTTCATATATAGGTAAGTTAAAGTAAAATATGTATTAAAATTTAAAATTGCATTAACATAAATAAATCTAGTAAATTTGAGGGAGATATTAAACAATAGCATGATATACATGTAGAGAATTTACCCATTGGCAACACTCCTGAAAATAATAATAAGGCCATTATCAGAAGCCTTAGATGATCATTAGGAGTCGAAGAGGAAGCAAGAATACAAACTAGTGGGTTAGAGTGGGAATGTATGGAATGGTACCTGGTTCGGGCCAGTCAGCAAAACATATGAAACATTAAGTTCTTTATTGATGAGTGCATTCGTGACAAAGTAAGGAGAGTTGAGGATTTTACGAAAGATCGGATAAGAGAAGAATTCAGTGGTTTAGTAGAGCCCCAAAGCTCATATCCCTTATTCCAGATTGGCCTTATGACAGTCATCTAAATGCGGATTCAAATTTATTTTCTACTACTTCTTATTATTTTTAAGTAATATCTTATTATTTTTACCAAGAAGAAAAAAGATTATGTTTGATGTGGAGGAAAACATGAGGAAATAACATATTAACAATTAATTTAAGTATAATAATATAATAATAAATCTCTTTATTTGTTTTCGGGCTAGCCCATACAAATGGAGTTGAGTTGTACAAAACAGTTAAACATAAATCAAAGAAATCTATTACAACTGTACTAAACAAAATACGCTTCAAAAACAATACATAATAAAAGGCAAAATAAATTGTAACTGTATAAATGTTAAACAAATAAATTAATCATAAATAGTTTAACAAATTCAATTATTGTTATTTTAGTAATGTGCTTAAATTAGTCTTGAATAGACAGATACAAATTTCTTAGATTTAAACACTCTGTTACATGATAAAATAAATTTTCAAATTTCTTTTTATTTTCTATTTGCAACAAAAGTTGTACTATGAGGTCATTGTCAGACATATTTTCAATATATGTCCTCAAGTACTTATTTCTAGACGGGGAGTAAACAGGGCATTGCAATAAAAAATGATTTAAATCTTCTGGTTCGCCTGAATTACAAATAGGGCATTCAACGCTACTATCTGAATAACCATTTTGGAATCCGTAACTGGTAACTTTCAGTTTATTGGGTTGACATAGTCTTAGTTGACTGATCAATCTATGTTTCCTCATAGGTCCCTTTTTTTCAAATAACATTCCCCCATATTTATGCTACTAATTTTCCTAAAATTAGGATTAAACTTTGAGTGCAAAATAGCCTGAATATCTAGGGAAAGATTATGATTCTTGAATTTTTCAACAGCGTTATTTAATTCCCATTCAAATAAGGCTTTACTTTTGATATTTAATATGTCAAGAGTTATGAATTTTTTTAAAAATAATACAATATTAAATTGACAAGGATATATAAGGGGAATGGATATGCCACTAATTATATTAGGATGAAACAGGAGAAGAAAGAAATGAGTAGTGTTGAGACAGGTGAGTGAAGAAATTGAAACAATAAGAAGATTCTGTTGTGTGCATCACATAACTTTTAATTAATTATTTGATTGAAATAAATTTTATTAAAAATATCTGGTGCGGGCAACACACGACTTTCACTTACCGTTGTTAAAATCAATTAAAGAATTTTCAAATACAGTTAGAGATAAAAATTAGTGAAACTATTAAAGAATTAATTAAATTGAATTTATATAGAAACACGTGTTTTATTTAAAAATCTATTAAATCGTTATCTAAAATAATCATTTAGTTTTATCTTCTAGTGATTACTCTCTATTAACTTTTAAAAGCATGAGTATAAGATAATATTTTTTCAAAAATCTATAGCTTTCCAACGGTATATCATACATGTATTTTACTGCTCTTATGTTCAAAAACGAAAAATTGCATTAAAAAAATATTTTTTCTGTTTTCTCCTTTAGTTTGGTATCGAATTCATTCAATGGTATATGGTGGTAACAAGATCTTCGTTCAACTCTTAACATCGAGGGTATCACTACTTCGGATTTCCATCGTTCCCTCGAAAATTTTCTACAAGGAAAATCCTACGCATCAGAAGAAGACGACAAAAATGACAGTGATTTTTGGAAGAAAAAAAAGGGATAATGGACCTTCCAAGCCGTTGGGAAAGGGTAATCGCTAACGGTGGTAACTATTTTGTAGATTAAATAAATAAATTTTAAGTTGTTCATAAATTTTTATTTTTATTCAAATTTCTCTACGAACTTTCCGGACAACCCAATATATAAGAACGGACATAAAAAAAGTCTTAATAAACTTCCTAAAAATTATAGCATCCGTTATAATGGTGTGATCTAAATGAATTGCTTAAAAATATAATTTTAGATAGCAAAGATTGCTGATTTAATAACCTTGGAGTATTGTATATCAACAAACATATTCGCTAATGGTTATTTAAAAATACTTGAAGATACATTACTAAAATGTCTCATAAGTGTTTTTGAAAATTCGCAATAAATTTCCTTTTACTGATTTAAATCCAATTCAAAAGCTCAGATTTTATATAGAATCAATTACAAATTTGCTTCGTCATTACACTTTTACTAGTGCCGGCTGTAATTTGAAATCGATTATAGAAATCGAAAACTGAAGGCGATGATTTTAGGAAGGTACTATAATATTAAATACATTTTAGAAAATTTTACAAGAAATACAAAAATCTGGTGCGGGCAACACACGACTTTCACTTACCTCCATTTTTAAAATCAATGAAAGAATTTTCAAATAGAGTTAGAGATAAAAATAGGTGAAACTATTAAAGAATTAATTAAACTGAATTTCTATAGAAACATGTGTTTTATTAAAAATCTATTATATCATTATCTAAAACAATTACTTAGTTTTATCGGCTTTTTATCACTCTCTATTAAATTTTAAAAGCTTGTGTATGATTTAATATTTTTTCTAAAATCTTAAGCTTTCCAACGGTATATCATACATGTATATTACTGTTCTTATGTTCAAAAAAAAAAAAAAATTGCAGTAAAAAAATATTTTTTCTGTTTTCTCCTTTAGTTGGGTATCGAATTCATTCAATTTATATATTTACCTGTTTTTCATCAGTGGTAACAAGATAATATAGTTATTTTTATAGAATCAACAAAATTAAAGGTACTTTAGTTTAGAGAAAGAAAATTTAAAATATCGGCATTTTAATCAGAATAAAACCTACATGATATTAAAGCCCATTAAATTTTACATCGATATAGCGAGTTTAATCAAAATCGTCGGAACCGTTTTTGAGAAAATCATAAAAAGGTGCAATATGCATGGTATAAAGTGACTCTTCTGGTTAGCCGAAGTAGATAAGAATTGGGCGAGCTGGCGCACCGATTCCTCCATCCCCTCCCCTACCACTCTTAACCACCTATGACGTCATCACGACCTAACCTTAACTACTATGGTTCGCGCCATCGACCTAACCTAAACCACTAAGCCACGCCCCTTTTCAGTCACGTGACCCTCTATCAACCTAACCTAAACCAGTAGGCCACGCCCCTTTTTGGTCACGTGATCCCTGTTTGAGTGTATAAAGCATGAGTCTACCCGGCGTCCATTTTCTTTTCCCTACGTTTTGGGCTAATTTAGTATTTATAAAGCATGAGTCTACCCGACGTCCATTTTCTTTTCCCTACGTTTTGGGCTAATTTAGTATTTATAAAGCATGAGTCTACCCGTCCGCCATTTTCTTTTATGACGTCACAGTTTACAAAGCATGAGTCTACTCGACGTCCATTTTGCTCCCCCCACTCCTGCATTAGTTAACCAATCAGAGTGCCTAACTTGAGAGTTCCTCCCGGCTAGGTCCGATGGTCAAATTGTAATGTGTGCTTTTACGAAACCTTTCAAACTGTGACATAACCTTACTATTGTTTACATTTTTTGAAACCTCCCTTACTGTTACATAACCTTCTCATTGTTTACATTTTGCTCCCCCCACTCCTTCAATAGTTAACCAATGAGAGTGCCTAACTTGAGAGTTTATAAAGCATGAGTCTACCCGGCGTCCATTTTCTTTTCCCTACGTTTTGGGCTAATTTAGTCTTTATAAATCATGAGTCTACCCGTCCGCCATTTTGTTTTAAGACGTCATAATTTACAAAGCATGATTCTACCCGGCGTCCATCTTCTTTTCCCTACGGTTTGGGCGTATTTAGTATATATAAAGCATGAGTCTACCCGGACGCCCTTTTGTTTTTATGACGTCACCATTTAAATAATGTAAACCTGTTCGAGCATGCAGCGACATGTCGAATCATGTAGAAACAGATTTGTGCAAGTACAAACAGGTTTGAATCATGTTTAAACATGCAGGTAAGTGAAACGTAAACATGGACTTTGAACCTTCTTAGTGGCTTTAATATAAAAGATTGTTATAGGGCTTCTTAATCCTATACAGCTTTGAACTTTGATCTTTAATCCTACATTTTAAGTAGCGATAAAAATTTCCTTAAGCTTAAACGTAAACATGGACTTTGAACCTTCTTAATGCCTTTAATAAAAACATCGTTATACGGCTTCTTAATCCTGTACAGCTTTGAACTTTGATCCTTAATCCTAATATTTAAATAGCGATAAAAGGTTCCTTAAGCTCTTGGACTACGGTCTATTATCTTCCTATGTGTAATGATTTTTAATCCTATATAGCTTTGAACTTTGATTCTTAATCCTACTATTTAAATAGAGATAAAAGGCTCCTTAAGCTCTGAGACTTTGAAGCATTATTATATATATAAATATAATGCGGACCTTGTACGTTTCATGTCTTAGTATAGTAAATCCCTAAAGATTTAATCGTAAAAAAGATAAATTTAAGACGTCAATATCAACTTCGTACTGATAATTGCTTAAAGTATAAATATTCCTTAAGCTCTGAGACTTTGAACCATTACCTCTTAAGTATATATATAAATATAATGCGGATTTTGTACGTTTTATCTCTTAGTATAGTAAAAAGATTTAATCGTAAACAAGATAAATTTAAGACGTAAATATCAACTTTGTTCTAATAATTGCGGAAAGTATAAATATATAATAATATAAAACTTGTACCTATTTCGGTAGGCGAATATAATTTTTTTATATATTTTTTCAACCGTTTTAATTGTTTTCTCAACTTCTTAGACCATTTTTTTACCTTTTCTATGTATTATTTACATATTATTAACAATTCTGCTTTAGAATTGCTATTTCGCGATGTTTTCGGAAGAGTTCGTCTCGGCCGGCTTCGGTCTTCTACCTCACCTAGTTGGACAATCTCTAATCCTTCCGAAAGAAATAAACAATGATATCGTTAATTCTATCGAAAAAACAACTAACTAGTGTTATCTCTTGCTAAGGTATTATCAATAATCTAGCCGTGAATAATGATACACTACATCGTAATTATTTCGTATTACACGAGCTTATCGCATAGTTAATGAATCACACACAGTGAAGATATTAATAATAATGCTTTTATTATCAGAATACAATATATATTCAGAATACAATAAACTGTGCTGAGGAGTTTGGGTGACTACAAGTGTACATTCCGAGGTCTCCTTCTATGAGTGTGACACAAGTAAATGTTACAACTAGAGTGATGAGTTTTGAGGATCAAAAGGTATATATAGCAAGGTTTTGTAGAGGGGATGAGGAAGGCGGCACCATAAAGGAAGTGCTTCCAGATGTTGGGTTCTGTGTCCTAAGTACAGGTATGTGTTCTTTGTCGGTACTTGGTCTGTCCTTTCTAGGTTTATGGGTGACACCCTCAGGTATAGAAAAGGAAGTTATTAATAATTACTATATATTATTTATAAGTTAAGTCTCATTCTATAACTACTCTCCCCCTTAAGCACGAAGCCCCTTGAGTGCAATGTTTAAGTTTGTCAGTTTATATTGTTATGATATAGTAGTCCTTCAGATGGAGGTTCTGGATAGGAAAGTGTATTGTAGGAAAGGATACTACAGGAATGGGAACAGTTACATTTTTCCAAAGTTTACAATAATTCTTAAGAATATAAATGTAAACAATCAAAACTTTAAAAAGAAACTTAATTACAATAATTGAGATTATATACAATAATTAATTAGTTTTACCAATCGTCATTACATTATTCCTGTAGAAATTTATACATTGTTAATAGTCTTGAAACTTATAGGTACAATTATATAAAACTAAAATTTCTCATTATTATCTATAAATAATTAAAAACATAACCATAACACTAAATTAAACAAAAGCATGAACTATGTTGTTTTTTATTACAATCTATAAAACGTTTTCTCAATTTTTATATAAACCTTTTTTTTTTTTTTTTATTTATTTTACTTTATTATTATTATATTTTTTTTTTTTTTCACACCTCGACCCGCCAGATAGGTAGTAGAATTTTCATCAGGTTTAAGCATCCAGAGGCAAATTTCATCCTTGCCCTTGGGCCATCTAGAAATATTTTGAATTTCATCTTTTACTCTACTTTTTAAAATTTTGTCAATATCACCAAAGGTAACTTTCTTTTTTGTTAGTTTAGTTTTTTCCCTAAACAAAGAATATTTTAACAACTGCTCCGGATTAACTTCGAAATAGTTCTTTTTTTGATTTACTATAATAAATGATACATCTTTTATTTTATTATTATTTAATGGCCTAATTTCTCTAACATTAATCTCACTAATACTCCCGGGTTCCTCAGGTTTTGTAAATTTCTTTATCTTTAGTTTTTGTGTTTGAAGTTTACTAACATTAGATGAATTTTGTTTGAAATTCGGGCTTTCAAGTGATTTATCATTTAAAATAGATTCTGTTTTATAATTAACTTTATCTTCAGATTGGGAAATATTTATTAAGTCTGTATTTGGAACTAAATGAGTTTCAATTGTGGTTATTGAACTATTTTCTTGATAAGATTTCATGGACTCCGTATTTTTCATTATAAACTGTTTTAAACTACTGGATTCGACCACAAATAATTTTTTATTTACGTCAGCCGGTTTTAATAAGTTTAAATCTGGTTTTAGCGGTGATGTTTCAAAGGCTATTTTCTTTTCTTGAATATTAATTTTAGGTAATTGCTCAAATTTATTATTTGGAATTCCGGATTTTATTTTTGGCTGTTCGTCAGCGTCTTTGGACAAAAAATGTTCGGGTGGAAAAGGTTTATTAAAATTTGTCTCGGTTGGGTTATGATCTTTAAATTTACGTATTAGAATATTTAACAAATCGTCAATATTGTTTAAATCATAAAACTTAATTTCATCCGCGACTGTTTTAGAAAGGTGACATTTGGCCATCTTACATATCCTGAATTCATTAACGATTCTAAATGGATTATTTTCTGCACAAAAAGTGTCTTTAATTTCTTTTACGTTATTTATGAATTTAAACAAAGTATGCGGTTTACCATCAAAGTACGGCATTGGTATATGCTCAAAGTCTGAGTTTCGAAAAAGTAACGATTCCATATTTTTTATTTTTATTTTTTTTTTTTAGATATTAAAATCTTACTTATGTCTACTATAATTTAAATTTTACTTAAATTGTGCTCAGTAACAATCATCATCTGATAATGAAAAAATTTGATGTGATTTTTATACAGCTAATATTAGTATTAATAAAATGTCATACATTTTAAATGTTATCACAATTAAACAGCACATAAACAAACATATAAAATAAATAATTTTAAAATCTTACTGCGTTAGTTCTTAACATTCCTCCTGGATACCTGTTGAGCAGTGAAGTCCAGTGAGGTTTAGCAGGACATCTCGGGTGAGTATTGTCTTGACTGAAGGAGGGTGCGAGATGATCTTCTTACTTGGTGTCTATCTTCTTGTAGATCCTTCTTCAGAAGTATCTTCGTCCTCTCGGAAACTGCGAAGGCATTCAAAATCTAATTTGATGCTTGCAGTGCCTGTCTCGGGCGCCAGTTAATGAATCACACACAGTGAAGATATTAATAATAATGCTTTTATTATCAGAATACAATATATATTCAGAATACAATAAACTGTGCTGAGGAGTTTGGGTGACTACAAGTGTACATTCCGAGGTCTCCTTCTATGAGTGTGACACAAGTAAATGTTACAACTAGAGTGATGAGTTTTGAGGATCAAAAGGTATATATAGCAAGGTTTTGTAGAGGGGATGAGGAAGGCGGCACCATAAAGGAAGTGCTTCCAGATGTTGGGTTCTGTGTCCTAAGTACAGGTATGTGTTCTTTGTCGGTACTTGGTCTGTCCTTTCTAGGTTTATGGGTGACACCCTCAGGTATAGAAAAGGAAGTTATTAATAATTACTATATATTATTTATAAGTTAAGTCTCATTCTATAACTGCATCATTATATAGTCGTTAAGTAATCAAAGTTTAGAACCTTTTTCAGTTCAATATTGAGCCTTCAGCTCTTTGATTTTGAATTTTTAATCTTTAAAAACATAATAAAAATAGTACGTTATGACAGAAAATTTCAATAAACACCTCTATCTAACTTTAACTAGTATACGACGCCCACTATTAATCACGTGACCTATGAACACATCCCCTTATTGTTCATGCCTTTTTCTAATCAGCTAATCAAATTGCTCCATTTTATGGATTTGAAAGTTCCTTCCGGCTAGGTCCGGTGGTCATCGCTAACCTACTAATTGTATTTATATAAATTCAATCAACATTTCGACCTAAACGTAACTAACATACAATTCCCTTTTTAATCACGTGACCCTGGGACCCTGTTCTTATCATTCATACCCATCTCTAATCGGTGCTATATTTTAAGCATCTGAAAGTTTGATCCGGCGAAGTCCGATGACACTTGCTAACCTACTCATTGTACTTATATTTTACGCATGCAAAAGTTCCTCCCGGCTAGTTCCGATGGTACTCGCTAGCTTACTCATTGTACTTATAATTTAAATATCCGAAAGTTCCTCCCGCTTAGTTCTGATGATAATCGCGGACCCATTGTCAAGTTTACTTTCTTTTTTTTAAGCCTTCCTAACTGTTACATAACCTTCTCAATAAATGAAAATTTAGTAGCATGTTCAATAGTATAATTTTCGGTAATATTTCTATACCTTTCTTATTTAATTTAATTGTCTCCTAACTTAGTCGCAGAACATACATTACCTTATAAAATATCCGCAAGAGCGCAGCACCCACTCTATTTTGTAATATGTCCAACAGGGTGCAGCTCCTATTCCTTTGGGATTGTATATGTTATCTTCCCAATAATGTTTTGTAGAGGCTGAGTGTGCCCAACCGCCATTTTGTTTTATGGCGCCACCATGTTTGAAGCATAAATATTTATATACACAATGATATAAAACTTCATTTTCGACCTATTACGGTCGGAAATTTATTTTTTATACATAATATTTTCAGCATTTACAATTGTTTTTGCGCCTTCTCAGACGGTTATTTACCTGTCCGGACGATTACTTAATTTTAATCAACAACTATGGTCTACCCAGATCTGGATTACCCTCATACTCGGAAAGCTTTGGCCTTCCCCCACTCCTTTTCATCCCAACATCGGTATACACCTCCTAATCCTTTAAGCCTTGGACTTTGAACAGATAATTCCTAAATTTTGTAAACAAAGGAGACTATAAATAGGGATGGTTTTCTAGGCCTCTTTCCCATTCTCTTTTACAGCCTCTTGAAAGATAATTTTAAACGTGTCAGTACTGTTTTATTGAACTGTTTTTCATTTTGGCTTTAAATTGTAGATCATTATAAGTTTTTCAACTATTTTCCATTTTTCTTTTACCCTTCGGATTTTCTAATTTATCTTTCTTATTTTTAGAAGAAATTTATTCATTTATTATTTGCTATTTGTTTTTTTTTGTTTTGTTTTTTTACGATTAATATTTTGATTATTTCATTTATTTTTAAGTTTATTAATTATATCGCATTTAATTTTTTTTTTTTTTTTTATCATTCGTTTTCAATAATGGCATCAGGTAACAATAAGTGTGGATATTGTGATAGAAATTTCAGCCGAAAAGATAGCAAACTACGTCACGAAAAGTCATGCTTGACAACTCAGAAACGGCGTACATGTGTTTCTTGCGGCGAGATTTTTTCGTCTCTAAACCAACTCATGAATCATTTACGTCGTTGTCAGAGAGAAACTCCCCTTGTCATGACGAAACGAAGGCGGTTGGAAATGGCTATAGGGCCTTTATTTGAAATCGAGACAGCGTTTGGAGGGGATATTAAGACTTTTTACCTTCCATGTTCTGAACCAATTGATGCTGTGGAATTTCTCTGCCATCAGACTGAAACATTATATCGATTAATTACAGAATTTTTGGCGGAATCAGATGCTCCTCTAAAATTCAATCTAGTTCTAGAGGCCACTTATGAAAATATTAGTGGGGAGACGTGCGATAGGGCGTTTAAAACCAAAAACATAACAATATCCGAAAGTTCTTCGGTCTTGAACAGTCTCAGTGGAAGCTACTCGAAAATAGCTACCGAGATGGAGGATATGACAATAAAGGGGAGCGGTTGGTTCCTTAAAAGTCTAGACGGACTTCTTCTAAGAGTGAATCGATTTAGGCCTCTAGGTGCCTCAAGTCATGATAAATAAACTAATTATTTAATGATTAAATTAAATGAATACAAACCAGTTTCTTTCTTTTCTTTATTATAAGAACATTGTTATATTTTTATTTACTCAAGTGAAATACTACTTTTGTCCAAGAGAAAAACTTATTATTTTCTTTCTTTATTTATTTTTTATTCAATAAAGGTTTAATTTATCACTTGTTAAGGTTTTACATAATTTTTTTATTATTTTAAAGATATGTATTCTTTATTGGTATTTATATTTATTTAAAAAATATACACACTTAAAAATATGGCCAAATGAAATAAGGTTTAAAGAAAGTTTTATATTATTTATCGTTCCGGATGCTGTTTAAGAGAGCTTTTTTTTTTTTTTTTTTTTTTTTTTTTTTTTTTTTTTTTTTTTTTTTTTTTTTTTTTGCTGATATAATATTGTTGTTTTTATTTTTAAACCAAAGTATGTATGTGTGATGGAATGGATGGGTCCCTGGCGTGGCTCTAAAGGCTCCTAAACCTAAAAGGAATGAGTGTTGTGGTTCCAAGAGAGGTTTACCAAAAACCTGGAAACCTTAACAAACAGATAAATAAATATGTGTTAAAAAATATTTACAACGATTTTATACCAGCACACCTTCTCTATGCACTCACACCTTGACGAGGTGGGAAGGCTTACTTCTAAATTATATTTAGAAAACCAAGATGAGTGTAAAAAAAAAAAATAATAATAAAAAAAAAAATAAAATAAATAAATAAATCATATGTAATTCACTTAAAAACAACTTAATATTTGTTAAGTTTTTACATTTTCTGTCATGAACTTTGAACTTTTTAATCCTTTTATGATATCAGGATAGGTGAAGTGGCCTTTGAACCAGTAATTCTCAGCCATCAAACATTGTTATTATTTCTCTATATTTTTAATAATTTTGACTTGAAAAAATGAGGAATCATTTTTTTATGAAATATATAGGTCTTTATTAATAATTTAATGATATAATATTTTAGTAACACTATTGAAAATGGGTACAAAGGGGAAATAAAAAAAAATAAAAAAACGGCATAAGGAAACAAAAAATATTTATTATATCCAAATACTGTTATGTACAGCAAATAAAACACCATTAAATAAATGAAATTTCATCTTTAAAACAAACTCTCCCTTTATATATTAATGATATCATCTCATTATTATTGTTGAAAGCTACAATCTCTTCATCCGACATCTTAAATCTTTTAGGAAGATATACTCTGATTGTATTATCATGATCCTTCAACGTGGCGACCAACGCTAACCCTAATTTGGTCTTAAGATGCTCCAATTCCGCTATGATGTATGGCCGTCCGATTTCAATATCCTTCAGTTTACACACTAAACGAGCGTCATCGTTTAAATGATTCAATAACTTTTTGAAGTCCCTCGCAGAACTAAAAATAGAGAAAAAAAACAAAACAGGTGTTTAGGATAAATATGGTAAGAAAAAAACTCTATTAAAAAAAAATAATAATAATGAGATATTATTAAAGTAATAAATATACTTACGAATTCATGACGATTGATATGATGATGATGATGTAAAACAATATGCTACGATCGGATGCTAGAACGAAAATGAATCCCTAGGTACTCACTCGTCAAGGACTATTAGTTGTGTGCATGCACGCTAGTTGCGCATGCGCTAACCCCCTCCCTTCTTCCCCCTCCACCAACCTCACTCCTACTCTTACCATCACTCGTCCAATTTCAAACAATCATTTTCACGATTGTCAATTCTCTGTCACTAATTAGGACATTATTTTTTGTTAATATTCATATTTGATATACTCTCTCTCTCTCTCTCTCTCTCTCTCTCTCTCTCTCTCTCACTCTCTCTCTCTCTCGAAATTCAATAATTCATTAAGTTATTGGAAACATCAAGACTCTCATGTAGAATTAGATCGTGAATGTTTTTATTCAGCATATCGCGATTAGGAAATCTTCCAGAAATATAAGTTGCTAAACATCAACGTATAAGCATTTGATGCTAATTGGAAATGTAATAACCACTGATTATCATGA
>JAJSOM010000170.1:0-32832 GCA_023052935.1 Piezodorus guildinii
ATGTAGGGGGAAGGAATTGGCGGAGCTTGTGAAGCAATCCCGGGTGCCAGACTCGGTCGAAGGCCTGTTCCACGTCAAGGAAGGCTCCAGTACAATACAAGCCACGCTCCAATGTAGACGAGACAACGTCCACCACACGATGACATTGCTGGATAGTGGAGTGGGACGTCCTGAATCCAAACTGATGATCAGGAATTATGGAATTAGTATCAAGGATGGGGTACAGGCGTTTTAGGATAAGTTTTTCCAATATTTTACCCATGATTGGTAGAAGTGAGATGGGACGGTAAGAAGATGGATTTTCAGGCGGTTTCTTAGGCTTGGGTATCATTTTGACGATGGATAATTTCCAGGAGGCAGGAAAGTAGGTGGAACGAAGTACGGAATTATATATGTAAGTGAGATAGAGGATAGCTTTTCGAGGAAGTGCTTTTAAAATATGGGAAGTTATAAGATCATGCCCAGGAGCTTTGCGGGATGGTAAACTCTGAATAATGTTAGATATTTCTGACGGATGGAACGCTTTAGGGGGAAGGGCCATTTGGAGTGGGATATCTAGTTCATCTTCTATAAACTTAATGTGACCAGGATTATGGACATCTGGATGTGGATTAAAGGTTCGAAAAAGGTGCTCACCGAATATCTGGGCCTTCTCTTCATCAGATCTTGTCCAGACATGGGATTCTGTTAGGAGTGGATGATTACAGTTTTTGAACTTCAGTAGCTTTTTTGTCGTCGTCCATAATGATCTGTCTGTAATAGTAAGTTTTTCGGTGAAGTTGAGTAAGTTTTGAATTTTTGCTTTTCTGATTTCTGTTTTCAGTCTGTTAGTCAGTTTATTATAATAAGTTTTGTCTGATGGATATCTAGTCCTATGCCACTTCGATCTTGCCCTGCGTTTTTCCCTTAATAAGATTCGAATGTGCTGTGGCAGGGTAGTCTCCTGTGAGTTGGTAGTATTAATGGTCAAAGTGTTGTCAAGTATGCTACTGCTAATTGAGTCAGTCAGTTGTTCAACGGCTTTATCAATATCATGTGTAGTCTTAAGTGGGATTTTTAAGTCCAGTTTGGTTTCCAAGTCACTTCTGAATCCGTCCCAGTCTACTCGTCCTGTAATCAGAGTGGGAATGGTGGGTTTAGGAACAAGGCTCGAGTGCAAGGAAAGCAGAACTGGGCTATGATCAGATGAAAGGTCATTTAGGGTTTTGATTGTGGATTGGGAGGAAGATATCTGAGAGGAAACAAATATATCAAGGATATCTGGACGTTTTTTGAGGGATGTTGGCCAATATGTTGGGCTCATAGGAGAAAGGATAGTATAACAATTGGAGTTAGAGACGCGAGAAAGGACATTACCACGGGAGTTGGATGTTCGGCAACCCCATCGTTGGTGTTTAGCGTTATAGTCACCTCCAGCAATGAAGCGCGGTCCTAAGGATCGGAAGAGGGTTTCAAGTTGGTTAAAGGAAAGAGAGTTACCAGGAGGACAGTATACAGCTGAGAGTGTAAGATGGAAAGGACGAGTTGAAATGATTACCGATGTTGATTGTATGGCATCAGTTGGAGTAGAAGGAATAAGAGAATGTGGTAAGGATTTATGGATAAGGATGCATGATCCAGCATGGGAAGTGTTGTCGGGATGGTCAGATCTATAAGTGATGTAGTCACGTATGTAAAAATTTGATCGTTGTGTGAAGTGAGTTTCAGTAAGTAGTGCTATGTCTATGTGGTTGTCATGTAGAAATAAGTCCAGTTCGTCACGATGGTTATGCAGGCCATTAGCATTCCACAAGATAATCGCTAGGGGCTTTACACTCATCGTTCGAGATTAAATGGAACTTGCGAAAGGACTCTGGTGAGAAGGGTGATCAGTGGTTGGATGGTAGCTCTGAGATCAGAGAGAAAGGACTCAAGGATGGAGTATATATTGGAAGGATCTTGATTAGGAAACTGATGTGGATAAGATACCTGGGGTGGATAGTTTATTGGTTCTGGATTATTGGCTGGGAGCTGAACTCGCCGTGGGGTATGAAGCTGTTCAGTCCGCTGAGATAACAGAGGTTGGGGCTTTGGCTGATTTGGTGGATTATAAGGACGTTCAGGAATTTTGGTATGATGCTCAGGAGGGAGTTTCACCCGTAAGGGTAGATTTTGGGAAGGGGTCTGTTGACGGGAAGCTTGTGGTTTAGGACGGGAGACGGGAGGTTTGAATTGGGAGGTCGGAGGCGCCTGACTGGTAGTTTGTTGCTTTCTTACAGCGGTGACTTCTGAGAGAGATTTCCTGGCTTCTTCAGTGGGAACTCTGGATGCAGGTGTGGCAGGCTGCTGTGGAGCGATCATATTAGCAGTTTTTGGAATTTCAGGAAAATCACACAAATTTTCCAACTCTGGTACCTGAGGACGTATCTTCTGATCCATTCTTTTTACAGTTGAATTTTGTGATCTCTGGCGAAGAAGGCTTTTGTAAACGACACAACCCCTATAACTAGCCGGGTGGCCTTCCCCGCAAAGAACACACTTTGCTGGCTCAGTCTGAGATTTCGGGCAAGTGGCAGAGGCATGAGGTCCGGCACACTTAACACACCTAGCCTGGTGGAAACAGTATGATTTAGTGTGTCCAAAGGTTTGACATTTGGTGCACTGAACAATAGTAGTTTTTTGTCTAGGCTCTTCGAAACGGACGGATGAGTACACCAGCCTTCTCACCTGAAATATTTCCGGATTATTACTGGCTGGTTCGAGGTCCACAAAAAATAATGGCAATGGGTATTTTCCTGTGGGGTGTGTCACTGAAGAGATGTTCCGTGCGTGATGCCCAATTTCTTCCAGACCTCGTTTAATTGCATCAGTGGGAGTGGATGAGTGGAGCCCGCGTAAAACCACTCAATAAGATTTTTCTTGTCTCAACTGATAACAATGGAAATCATAATTTTTTGAACTCAAATAACTTACCAGTTTTTTGTAATTGTCTTTTGTGGTGGTATTAATTTTGATATCGCTTAGTCGAGAATAACACTGAAAGTTCGGTTGTCCGATGAGAGCGGCGATTTCATCACCAAACGATATAAAATCAATAATATTGGAAACATAGATAGGAGGTGGCTCGGGATCAGAAAATCCTTGAGGCTGGTTTGAAATGTTGGCTGAATCGGAATGGTTCGTAATAGAAGACGTTGCGTTTGAAAGTGGTGTGGCGTTTGAAACGGAAGGCGCCGGAGATTCAATTTGGTTGGCTGCAGTGGTGCTGCGAGTTTTTGGCGGAGAAGGAATTGATTTTGGCGGTTGTTTGGACTTGGCCGATTTATTTTTTTTTTTGTTTGGCGAATTACCGCCGGACCCAGTGTTGTTCCTATGGCGTTTCTGACGTCGCGTTAAATATTGGGAGTCGGATTCGCTAACCTCAGAGAATGGCGTTTCTTCCCCTGATTCATCATAAGATAGAGTCTTATCTAAATCCATGATGAATACAATAGAAAAAATAAATATAAAGTCCCCTTATATTGCGAGATAAATAAAAAAAAAAAAAATAATAAATAAAAAAAAAAGTTATATAGACTTATATAAATTACTAATAATAGAAAATTAACGTAAATATCTTAAAACTAAACTATTTACAATATATACATATACATAGAAAACGTAAAACAAAACGAACATTTCTGATTGAGTAAAATAAAAATAAAGTCCTGGAAAAAGAGAAAAAGCACAAAACATAAAAAATAAAATATAAAAAAATATTAAAATACAGTCTAACAGGAAGAACATAAAAGTTTATATGACGAATGTCTAGGTTACGAAGTCGGAAATGTCAACACTACCGACCGAGACCTTGTAAACAAAGATGAGGATTAGTAAGTCCTAGCCTAGGCCTTATCTCCAGCCTAGGACGGCCACCAGTCTATTATTGTCTATCGAACTAATTGCCACTCACCTCGTGATATGTGTTCGTTAATGTGTTTATCAGTGCAACCACTCACGATTTACAAAGTTTGAAGCATTTTCAAGCAGTATCACATTGATGAGAAGGAAACTAACATAGAGCAATACGTAAGTAGAACTGTGCCAGTCGCCATTTTAGAAAACAAAACCCGTAAATTCTTTAAATTAACAACATAAATTAATTGCAAGTGAAAGAATATCAGCGAATCGTTGTTATTACGGACTCCGCTCACACTTTTCAAACAAACTTGTCTAACGTAATTCTCTACGAAACCCTCATCCGCCGTGTTCTGACTTATGATTCTGAAACCTGGACCACTACAAAGGCAAACGAGAGAGACCTCCTAACTTTTGAAAGGAAAATCCTTAGAAAAATCTATGGGCCCCCCTGTGAGGATGGACAATTGAGAAGGCGCAGAAATATAGAGATCTATAGCCTCTATAACGATGCAATTATCAAGGCAGGGAGGTTAAGGTGGGCAGGGCACCTCGCACGGATGCTTGATAATTCAATACCGAAGAAGATACTGACGAAGCAGCAGTTTGACCGGCGAAAGGTTGGGAGACCCAGGTTGTGGTAGTCTGTAACAGCTGATTTAAGGACCATCGGAGAGGGGCAGTGTTTGGCGGCAGCACAAGATAGGGACGTTTGGCGATTGCTAGTGGAGGAAGCCAAGACTCGCTAGCGGGTTGCAGAACTGAAATAATAATAATAATAATAGCAAGTGAAGATATTCTTCCAAACAAAAATGTGTTTTAGGCTTAAGAAATATCTTCTTAAATTTTCTGATAACAAAATGTTGTTAGTAGATAAAATATTTTCCAAAATTCAATAACAATTTAACGTGTTTCCATGGGAACTTACATATGAAACATGGATACGAATTCCAATATGCAAAAATATACTTGATATAAATTTACTATTTCAGCTAATGGTGGTTAAATTAAGGTAATTTCGCTTATATGTGGTTAGAAAATTGATCATCATTCAAATGAATATTTATACCTTTTCATTTTTAAAAATTATTTTTAACCCACTTTAAGTAATTTTCTAAACCTAGCCTTATTAGACATCTAGACGGTAGGACAAATCTTCAAAATGTCTACTTCACAACCAGCCATTTTTAAAATACGCTGATGGCCATAAAAGTTAGTGAAACGGTACTTTCGTTTATAAATATAGATAGATATATAATACAAGTGATAAAGATATAGCCTTGCAAGGGCGATAGAAAGATATCAGAAACGTGGGAAACGAGGCTGACCCCCAGGCGTCCTTCATGACTACCCCAGCTCACGTCCCAAGCGCCCGCCCGTCTGTTACGACACCCCACTCAAGCTAAATCTTCCACCTTCACCATCTTCCTTTCTCTGGATCCGCCACTCTATCTGTGTTTGACGTCCACAGGAATTCCCAGAACGATTTTTTTCAGATTCGTTGGCAACAGAAATGAATTGAACATGTAAAAGCAGGTTTTTATACTAAAAATTCATCCATCATTCTCATCTTATAAAAATAATAGTTATGACTGGAGCTCAACTTTTCTTACGACTTCTTGAGAATATTAATTTTTCAATGAATTATCGGGAGTCTAGGACATACTAACGATGTGTACTGATTTAGCAGCAACGACGAGCCCAATAGGTCTTGCTGACTACTAGATTGTTACTCTGGTATGCTATTAAATCACGAAAAGTCAAAACATACAATTTTCAGCCTTCAACTGGACACTTTCCTGATAATTATTCCCTGAGAAAATCTTATTCCTTAGACAGTACATTACTTGAAATTAACACACAACTAAAGGATGACATTCGGCAATATGTAAATATGAAAAAACTTAACAAACAAATTGGGAAAGGATAAACTCATTTTTATGCAAATACATACACATATCTAATTAAATGTAAATGGACAAAGAAAGGCCTCACAAATTTAAATTTGAGTAAAAAACAAACAAAAAAACATATAATTTTAGTAAACAAAATTGAAACCGGAACTGACTGCATGCCCATGTTAAGTAAACTACAAAATCCTGTATAATGACCTATTTACAATAACTGACAATCGTACTCCATATTCAAGTCTCCAGAAAACTAAGAGACTAATAAATCACATGATGTCTGTTGGAAGACGATTGAAAAGAAGCTGAATGAGAGAGAAGACTCCATGCCTAATATATCCAGATTATTAAATCCCATTACCGCATATTTACTTCAGATTGTTGTGGCAGATTAGAAAAATAAAATTAAGTAAAAAAAAAATTTACGTAAACAAAAGTGATACATCTAAAAAATATAGTTTATTCACATTATCTAAGGCTTTTAGAAAATATTATTTATATAATTAAATAATCATATAAGGGGTTTTTCACATTTAAACTAAATTGTTTAATTTAAAAGTTAAGAAACCTTAATGTAAGCAGGAAGAAACGATTATTTATTAATTATATTTTATTTTGTGTCATATTTGAACGTGTATATATATATATATATATATATATATATATATATATATATAGTATTTTATACCGCATCCAACCTTGCAATCCAAAACCCTTCGGCAAATCCTTGACGCTCCTTACTTTGTTACCAGCAAACTCATCCACAGAGACCTGAATATCCCACTAGTTACAGAAATCGCCCATAAAACATACACCTCCTTTCATTCCAAATTACCTTCCCATACAAATCTGCTTGTCCGTATCCTCTCATCGACATATATTCCCGATAATTCTTCGAGGCGTATGAAAAGACGGTGGCCTCGAGACCTGCTGAACAAATCAACATTGAAGTGCTACCGCTGGTTAGATTCTTCTCATGACTTTTTCAACCCAATTGTCTGTAAATAGCACATTAACTTATTGTACTATGTAAATTGTACAATTGTAAATTTCAATAAAAGAATTTAAAAAAATAAATAAAGTATTTTATACAATTTCATTTGCATTTTAATTTTCTTTTGAACAGTTTATATACAAACATATTTTTTTTTTTGTTTTAGTTAATTTATTACAACTATCAATTTTTCTTTGTCATTTCTGTTCTTTTTACTCTAAAATACTGGAGTTCTAATTTAATTATCCTGTAATAATATTCTAAAGGTAAATTTCCAAGAATAAATAAAAAAAATATGATAAAAATTTGTTAGATTAGAGACTATGTAGAAATTCTGTATAGCGACTTTCTGCATTTCGGCAAATTTATTTGGTGCTGAAAAACATAATTATATATAAATACGCAAATGAGAGTAAAAATTATATCATTCTTACAATAACACTGAATAATAATAATAATTATAAAATCTCCTTTATTGTTAGCAGCAATAAACAGGCAATCACTAACTAACTCTATTATAAGAAAAAATATTAAAGGAATGGTGGAAAACGAATTAATAATTTTCAAAAAATAAAACTGTTATTTTGGTATGGGTAGTAGCCTACTGCGGAATCCCAGGAAACGAAGAAGCTGACCAAGCAGCCAATTCGGCCAGAATGTGAGAAGCAACGGAAATCACTAAGATAAAGAAAATTGGGTGTTCCAATCTAAAAAAAAAAAAAGGTTAATAATAGAATGGGAGGAAAACTGGGGAAAAAATTGAGAATAGTAAAAGCCGAATACCAGCAATGGAAAACCAGTTCTGGACCTTCGAGGAGAAAAGAAGTTATAATATGCAGGCATAGAATAGGGTAATGTCAGTTTACACATGGTTACCTTCTAGTACCTTAGTACTGACTTGTAATAAAACCCTACAAACTGTACTACCTATATTGCTTATTGAGTGCACATAATTAGAAAATTCGAGAAGAAAAGGTGGACTAGACAAAACAATGAAGCAAATACTACAATACAAGACGAAGAAAAACACATAGCAAATTGAATTAAATATTAAAGTTTGCAGGGTACTAACCACCGAATAAGAATTATTGTAATATTCCAATGAACCTTAATGGTATAGACGGATAATCAAATTTTTTAAAAATCTGTAGTAACTATGGGAAAAACATTTTGAATAGCGTACTTCAACCACATTGAACATTGAAGAGACTGTCCGGATAGTGGTGTACCATGGTTTAGGGCTACATTTCTCCATGTAACCTAGAGCAATAACTATTAATAGTTTTGTAACAGCTATAAGGTTTTACTACCTCAGATTTATTTTTATAACTTACATGCTAACACGACCTCCGTGCTAACTCCTTGTGATGTCCCTTGCGTGACTTTAATATCCTACGCATCGTACGGAATCAAGCTAAATGTTAGCTGTATGTATGTCCGTAAACGTTTATAACCAGGAATGTAAAACATCCCTTATGCCCTGGACAAAAATTATTTTTCTATGTAATTTGTAAAATATCATAGTAAAAGTTATATAAATCAGCAAATTACATTCATACATATTTTTTTTTTTTTTTTTAAACAATGAGTTCGTATGCCGGAGGAACGTTCTTTGACTCCTCGAATGTAAATATTAATGATCATATTCAAAACCTGGACGCAAGCACCAGATCGGTATATATACTATAATAATTATACAGCCACTATAAAACAAGTTATAAATGAAAGGTTTTTAGATTGAGTGCATCCAACACATAGACAATTAAAATATGGACATGAAAAATTGCTTAACCTTAATATTAACAAGCTACAGGAAAAGAAGAAGTATTTAGGAGCCAGCACTGTATATATGTAATATTGATATAATTTAGCTTGTTTTAAGAAACGAGATTAAGAGAAATGTTAAGATAAAGATAAAGGGAAAACAAATAGACGCCAATCAAACCATAAATGATCATCTAAGCAGATTTTGCATTCATGACAAGATTATTATGAAGTGGTTGTTAACATGCAGAAATCTGTGTTTGGAATCATAATGACCATTATTTTCTCTCAAGGATCAACACACTGTATTTTATTCCCAGGATAAAAAGAAAACATATATCCGATAGAAATCATAATTATTAGTTTGTTTTTTCCACCAATCCCTTCCCCATTCTTCATTTTTCTTTCATTCTCTTGTCTTATCTAATTTCTGAGGACATGCGAATTCTCTAACTATTTTCAAACAGAGAACCTGTTTAAAACAGCTTTTAGCGTTTAAGGTGTATAAACCAGCAAGTAAAATATTTATGCAATTTTTTTAACTGTGTCTATTATAATGAAGATATTGAATCTCCCTTCATCACACCATCACCAACTTCATTAAATATTATGTATTTATTTAATTCATTTCCTCAACTATAATAGGGGTACTCACTACGTTTGCATGCTATTTGAGTTATTTTGTTAAACCCGTCGAGTTTCTACAGTTATTTCCTGTATAAAATTGATGGGTTTAGCACAATAGCACAAATAGCATGCTAGAGGAAACGTAGTGAGTACCCCAAATATTATATATGTTACTGCTATTCTTTATTCTGTTATTTCAGCCGTGAGGCGACCCTAGGGTATGGGGACCCTCCTGGGGCAAACCCAACCTCCATAAAGTGGGAACCTAAAAACTGAGAAAAAAACCTGGCAGCTAAGCGTGATCTCAGTCGAATCATCTCATTGCTCGGTCGTTGGCCGAGAAACAGTAAAAATCTCTAAATGTACTGAGCCCAAGACCCTTCAAGGGTTGTAGAGGTACAGGAAAAATGCTATTCTTTATATTTTTTAATAAATGAGAGGTGAATATCAAAGATATATCGGTGTTGGCTTGAAGAGGATAATTTTAGAATCTGGGATTATCTGCCATCATCTGCATGAAGAAAGTGCATTTATAATTTATATTGAGTATATAATTTTGATATTTGTATGTGCCCAACAAAAGTTTTAATTTTAATAATATTTACAACTGGTTGGTTTGGTTTTTAAAATTTTATTGGCACAAAACATCGCGGTCATCAGTGCCAGATATATTCATTTTATAGAAGATTAAGATCACTCCTAATTAACTTTTAGGAGGAGAACAGCTGGAGTTATAAGTTACAACATATAACCCCAACTCGTTCAGTGATTTAATAAGTTTTACTCAAGAAATTAGTGTTTAATCCTGTTATAAACTATGAATCCTAAGAATCTTAGTTCCCCTGTCAACACTGAATCTATCACAGACCAGAATGCGACGAAACCAGGTACCGAAGGTAAGACCTTTGCCTCCATAACCTCTAAGAAAGTAGAATCATTCCCGAAGCGAGACCAAGCTATTGTTTTTAACAGTATTGACGGCATTAAATTAATAGAATATCTAGAGAAACTCTCAGAATTCGTTGCTCCAAGGGACATTAGGTTTGCCTCAAGAATTTCCAACAACCGCATCTGTATTCACCTTAGTTCTAAAGATCACGTGGATAAATTAATAGAGACAAATACTTCCTTGAAACTAGGGGATAATATAATACCAATTAGAAGGCTGATTAACCCTGCTAAAAGAATATTAATATCCAATGTAGAACCAGGCATACCCCACAGTGCGATAGAAGAGGCATTGAAACAATTTAAGGTTACGCCTGTGTCACCAGTTCAATTCCTGTCTGTAGGTGTCCAAAACTCTGTTTTTTCCCACATTTTAAGCTGGAGGAGACAAGTTTATATCACTCCTGAAAGTCGCGAAAGTCTCCCAGAATCTTTAGTGATTAAAACCGAAGAAGGGTCGTTTCGTGTTTTCTTTAATGAGGATACAGGGGCGTGTTATAGGTGCAAAAAAGAGGGGCATTTCACCTCACAGTGTCCCACACTCCGTTCCGATAACAAGCCCACTGAACCGCCATCACTCAACGAATTTCCGGCATTAAATGAAAATACAGGTAAAGATAAACTTTCGATTGCCCATAGTAAGGTTAACTTAAATTCCATTGTTTCAACACCCGCAATTGATAACTCAATCCCAGGTACAGATAACGGTTCGAAAATAAATTCAGTCGATCCCACTGACGTTTCACCCTCTATCGAGGAACAGGTTAACCAACGGGTACCAGATGATGGCTTAAATCAAAATAAAAATAAAAATTTAATACCAATAGAGCACCAAACCACCGTAGACAGCGCTAGTGTCGGTCTGAATCAAACACCAGTGGTAGGTAATAGTAATACAATTACTACAACTAACCAGACTAGTTCCGACAAAAATACCCTAGCTGACACTTTACTCCCTATAAAACAACTCCTTGATGCCCCGGACAAAAACTATCCTCTTTCGTTTAATCAGTTACTCACGCTGCTAGAAAATTCCATCATAACTAAAGATCCAGTATCAGCAACCATGGAAATAACAAACGATCTGGATTCTACAATTAAAATGTTTTCCGACCTATACCCTTCTCTTCCTACAAAAAGTTTAAAAACCAGGTTTACTAAAGTCATAAAAGCACTTCAAAATCATATTAAGAACACATCAGTTATAGATAAAAATGATGATACGCTGATATAACCGTACATGTTAAATATAACCTACCGCTTTTTTATCTTTATTATCTTTTTTTCTAATAAAACACATGTTAATTCTTAATTGGAACTGTGATGGTGTATTTCACCATTATAATGCCACGTAGGAATTACGGGGAATGAACTGGCTGACACAGGCGCAAAAGAAGCATGTTCCATCTTTCCTATTCCCAACGTCAAGACGATACGGACTGACTTCAACTCAGCCATACTTAAGCAATGCAAAGAAGCATGGTGCACCTATTGGTCTAAGTTTCCGGAGAACAAGTTAAAGCGAAACTTCGGAGTTTCGCGACCACTACCCCAGATAGTTGGACAACGCAGGGAGCAATCAATAATAACACGATTGAGGATTAGACACACTAGACTGACACATGGGCACCTGCTTCTGCTAAAACTGTAATCAAATAAATAAATAAATATAGAAGATTAATTTAAGATAAATAGTATAAGTTAAAATATTAAAAGAGATATTCATTAAAAGATATTATAATATAAGTATAATTCTACTTGAGATAAATGAATGATAGATAATATTCAAGAGAAAAGAATAAGTAAATAAATTAAAATAAATAAAATAAAAAATAATAATAAATAAAGATAAAAAACAAGTAGATAAAATAGATGATAATAAAAATAAATAGGTAATAGTAATACATTAATATTTAATTGAAAAATAAAGTAATAAACATAATAATTAGAAAAGTAATTACAAAAATAAGTAAAATAAAATATAATAGAAAAAAAATAATAATACAAATTAAAAAAATAAATAAATAAAATAAAAATAAAAAATAAAATAAAATATATATATATAAAATATATACATATATATAAAGTAATTTAAGTAAACAATAGTAGTTCAAATATTTACAACTGTATTATACGAGAAAATAATTAAGTAAATGTGATCATTAATACAGGCTTTATGTAGGTGTGTGAAGAAACTACCCATTAGCAGAACCTATATGTTTATTTAAGTAGGTCTCGAGGCCATCGTCATTCCAGCCGCCTAGGAGGATTATTTGGAATAGATGGAGATGAGAGATTGCGGACAAGAAGTAGGTAAGAGTGGACTGGTAGTTTGGAGGTATATCTAGTTCAGACTGAGTCTGCAACAACATAAATATTCAGGTCTTCATACATACTTCTATTGGTGAAAAAGTAAGGAGCTTTTAGGATCTTTCGGAGGATTTTGGATTGCAAGGCTTATATGCGGAAGGAATTTGGAGGTTTGGTGGATCCCCATAGTTCAATCACATGTTTCCAAATAGGCCTAATAATGGTAATATAATTTAGTTTTTGAAGTGGGTCGGAAGTTTTGGGCGTTTGTCAAGTAAATGTAGGAAACGAAATGTCCGAGCAGTTTCTTGTCTTTTCAGTCCCGTGTGAGGATTCTTAGTAAGACGTTTGTCAAGAGGGAATCGCATTTGTTCTAATTTTAAATTTAGTTTCTGTAAGACCAATTTTAAATAAATAAAGAAAATATGCGACATTTGAAGAGTATCCTTTGTTACGAGCAACCCGATGTATTTGAGTTGCATTGTCAAGAAATAAAGCATTTCTCACTATTAAGAATGTAACACTTGAAAAAATAAAATAAAACTTTAGTTCTATATTTGTCCAGAACATTGATAATGATATAAATTTATATGTGAAGTTTATCTTCCTCATTTAAGTAATACTGTATAATAAAATAACAATTACTTCACATACATTCAAACATAGTTATCCCTATACCTACAAAAATCAATTTCATAGAATTATATTTGCATGCAAAGGTGGAATTATTTATTGAAAATAAATATTAAATCATTATTATATTTTAAAGTTCCTCATAGAGGGAACGTGGTCAAGTGAACAGAGCACTTCTAATCCATAGATCCGGGGTTGGAATCAGGGGTGAGGTAGAATATTTCGTTAGTGAAGCGACCCTGGAATAGCATTTCTTGATAACTAACAGTATGACTGTTAAGATGACTAATGGAAGTGTGTATAATATATATATTGTGCAGAAACCTCCAAAGAAAAAGTAGCAAAGAATTCTAAGTTAACCAGTGGAATGTAACCTAATTTTCTTTAAAAAATTCAATATTTGTTTTTTAATAAAATTATCTTAGAAAAAAAAATTGCAATTATTTGTTTAAACTATTTTGGAAAACCCCTAACATCTATTTTCCCCGTGTAAATCGGTTAAGCCGTTGAAGCACCTCTATAACTTCCCTCTAAAAGTGATTAAGGGTTACAAAAATAGCAAATGGTGGTTTGTTCATAGATGTGAATCTATGGTACAATTTTGGTGATATGTTGGGAGCCGATTTCACATGTTTATTTCGCTAGGCTCTTGGCTATAACGTTATTAAAAAGCTAAGATAACGGATTAAAAAATACCTAAAATAGTCTTTCCTCTCAGATTTGGAAAGTCGGTCACAGTCTTTTTCCAAAATAAAATTATATAGTCCACCTAAAAGGGCCTTTGCAGCATCCATGATATTGTTACGGGCTACGGGGTGTGAGAAATGAACTACTCCAGTTTACAAATTACAAATGTTTATTAAATACAGAAAACACAAATACAAAGGGATTACTAACCACTATATTAACAATAATAATGGAATTACCAGCTTACTACTAAACAGTATACATATAAAATCAGGTATTCCTAACAATTAAACTACTTACGTAAATTTATACAATATGCTAGATTTATTCTAGAACTTACAACTATAAGTTATATATAAACTACAGTCTTCTAATTTCCCACCGACCGGTTATCACAATACTGACACACAGTTTCACTACACTGTCACACTGTCACGAACGGTTCACTGTTACTGGTCACTGATACATCACAGATGCTTGTTGAGCCGGATTAGGACTGACTCCTCTAGACTCAGGGGACCCCTATTTGTACCACCGCCGAATCTTCTAGACCCGGGCGCAGGTAGGGTGGTGGGCCTTTCCAGGCACTTCGAGGACTGTCCAGGTCCAGAAGTCTCTAGCCTCATCTAGGCCCCTCCAGGCGTGGTCCACCCGTCATTGTCTTGACCGTAGCACTACCCCCTCCTTAGACGTGCTCTGCCCCAGAGCACAGATTGCAGAAGCTGAGCGATGCTGATCTTCCTCCGATGTAGGTGTTTTGTCTTTCCAGGGGTTGAACGTGCATACCGTTATGATGACTCCAGAGTTGGCGAACGTCTCTTCTACAATGTTCCTGACAATCCTCCACTCCAGGCCATCGTATCCACAACCCAACTTCGGGATGGCGAGCTTGGTGACACGCAGTTCCAGAAGCTTTCTCCGCAGGTCGTCAAGACTCCGGCGCAGTGTGTCGTATGTCGGCTTCTGCTCTGATGAACTCTTGGTAACCAAGTAAAACAGGTGCCGGCCTTCATGCTCTTGATGGAGAGTCTTCCCAACTCTTGGTCCCTGGCGTTCCAGCTCTTCAATTCCAGCGAACTTCTTCCTGAAGACCGTCGCAATCCCCCGGGAATCCCTCAGATGTTCGGCGACACAATGTGCTAGAGCATAGTCTACCGGTAACGAGAATATGTCTCTGTAAACTGTCTGCGTTACCCTACGGGAGTCTGGTGCCTTAGGATGGGGAGTTAGGTCCTTGTCGGTGAGGTTCCTCACTTGCTGTTCCTCTGTAGGGCCATGGTTTCCCTTGTATGGAGCCAATCGGTTGAAATGGACTACCTTGGGTTTTCCTTTGGGCTGCTTCCTGATCCTATAGATGACATCATTGATCCTCTTGATGACTTCATACGGTCCGTCCCAGGAGTTTTGAAGTTTCGGTGAGTATCCTTGCCTTCTTCGAGGATCGTGTAGCCAGACCAAGTCCCCAGGTTGGAAGCCACCTTTCTCTGCCTTGATGTCGTAACGCTCCTTCATTCTGTCACTTGCTCCCTGGATGTTTGTGCGAACCTTCTCGTGAATAGTGTTCATTCGCTTCCGTAGGTTCGTGACGTAGTCTTCTCCGGCGACCTCCTCATCAGGCTTGAAACCGAATTTCAGATCGCAAGGCAAGCGTAGTTCCCTGCCGAACACGACATTGGCGGGGGTCTGCCCTGTCGTTTCATTAACTGAACTACGATAGGCTAGCAGGAACAGATGAAGATATTGGTCCCAGTCTCGCTGATGGTCGGAAACTACCTTGGCCAAATATCGACCCATCGTCCTGTTCATGCGCTCTACCATGCCGTCGGACTGAGGGTGAAGAGGCGTCGTTCTGGTCTTCCGTATTCCTAGAGCCTCGCACATCCTGGTGAAGACTGCCGACTCAAAGTTTCTTCCTTGGTCAGCATGAAGTTCCATGGGCACCCCAAACCGACTGACGAGCTGCTTCACGAGAACATCTGCAACCGTGGCGGCCTCCTGATTCGGAAGGGCGTAAGCTTCCACCCACTTTGAAAAATAATCCATGGCCACGAGAATGTATCGGTTGCCATTATCTGTCACAGGAAAAGGGCCAGCGATGTCTACCGCTATTCTCTCGAATGGTGCTCCTACGTTGTATTTCTTCATAGGTGCCTTCTTTTTCCTTATCGGTCCATTAGAGGCGGCACAAGTTGCACACCGCCGGCACCAATCTAACACATCGTCCTTGAGGTTTGCCCAGTAAAAGCGTTCACGAACCTTTTCTAATGTCCGGTGAACTCCAAGGTGGCCACCAGATGCTCCATCATGTAATTCCCTCAGTACTTCGGGCACTTTAATCTTTGGTACGATGAGCTGTAGTCTCCGCTGATCTCCCTCTGTGTTCTCCAATGCTCGTTTCAGCAGACCTTTGTCCAGTAGAATGGACTTCCATTGAGCCCAATAGGTTTTTATATTTTTCGACATTGGAGCAACATCCTGCCAGCTTGGTCTCCTTTGGCCTGATAGCTTCCATTCCCTTATTTGTTTCAAGTCCGGGTCCTCGTCCTGTTCCTTTGCCAGTTGTGTGTCCTGCCAACCGTCGGTAACGACCGTAGTCCGCAACACTGTTGCTGGCTTTTCCGGCTTCCTGGTAGGACACTTGCTTCTGGGGTGTCCAAGTTGACCGCAGCTCCAACAGCGTATCTCCTTTTTGCGGGGCCTGAGGGCTTCCAAGACCTTTGCTACTATGTCCTCGATGGTGGGGGCCGCGTTAGGCTCCGCTTCTGCCGCTCGAACCCGTGCATGTCCACTGACTGACTGCCTGACAGCCTCGAATTCCATGGCCTGCGACAATGCATCGCCCAAAGTTTTAGGGCGTGCGAGTTTCACTGCCTGTTGGGTTTCCGGGTCTCGAAGTCCATCCAGGAATTTGTCGATAGCCAAGCTCTCGTAGACGTCGTCGGTGACCGTTGGGTAGGCATTCCTCACTAGCCGGGCGATATCTGCTTCAAATTCCTGCAGCGTCTCGTTGGTCTTCTGGACCCTGTTCTTTAACTGAGAACGGTATAGTTGGTCCATGTGGCGATGGCCGAAACGCATCTCCAGTCTTCTTATCAGCTCCCCGTAGTTGCACCGCTCCGACATGGGCATCCCCTGTAGCACTCCTAAGGCGTCTCCACGCAAGGCTAGGCACAACGCTGATGCTTGCGTCTCCTTTGACCACCCGTGGATCGAAGCCGCTGTCTCGAAGAGAGTCATGTAGTCCTCCCACGGTGTCTTCCCGTCGAACAATGGGATGGTGTTGTGCGTTGGTGGCATCCCAGCATTGGCGGAGGGAATGGTGTTGTGAGGGCTTCTCTCAGAGGGTTGGTCGGTGTCGATTGTCGTTGGGTTGTTCATACGTTCTTCTAGAGCTTCTATTCTTACCCTAAGTTCATTTTCTACTGAATCGACTTTTTCTCCTAATCTAGATTCTACATCAGCTAACTTATTATCTACACTTTCCATTAACTTAGTTTCTAAATTGCCTAACTTAGCCTCCAATGTATTTTTAACAGTACTTAACTCAGTTTTAAAAGTTGCAGACAACTTACTGAAATCATTTTCAAACGTAATCTCGTCTGGATTTTCCCCTGAATCAACAAAAAATTGGCGCAAGCGTTGTTGCAGTACTGATTTCGTTCCGAAAGTATCCAGATCTCGTTCTTCTAACTCCCGTCTTAAGTCTGCAACTTTTAAATCATTCAGTCTAACACTCTGAGAAGTCATTTTCCACACAGTAGCCCAATAATTACAAAAACAAGAAAACCAAAATTATAACCATTTACAATGATCCCACTTCTGACACCAAATTGTTACGGGCTACGGGGTGTGAGAAATGAACTACTCCAGTTTACAAATTACAAATGTTTATTAAATACAGAAAACACAAATACAAAGGGATTACTAACCACTATATTAACAATAATAATGGAATTACCAGCTTACTACTAAACAGTATACATATAAAATCAGGTATTCCTAACAATTAAACTACTTACGTAAATTTATACAATATGCTAGATTTATTCTAGAACTTACAACTATAAGTTATATATAAACTACAGTCTTCTAATTTCCCACCGACCGGTTATCACAATACTGACACACAGTTTCACTACACTGTCACACTGTCACGAACGGTTCACTGTTACTGGTCACTGATACATCACAGATGCTTGTTGAGCCGGATTAGGACTGACTCCTCTAGACTCAGGGGACCCCTATTTGTACCACCGCCGAATCTTCTAGACCCGGGCGCAGGTAGGGTGGTGGGCCTTTCCAGGCACTTCGAGGACTGTCCAGGTCCAGAAGTCTCTAGCCTCATCTAGGCCCCTCCAGGCGTGGTCCACCCGTCATTGTCTTGACCGTAGCAATATTAACCGTTATACTTCCATTCATAGGAAATATAAATAAAATAATTACATAGAAGCCTAGATTAAAGGTTATACAAAGATATTAAAGGCTATATTATAAATTTATCCGGTAAATTAGTAAAAAGATGGAAAACTAATAACCTTGAAAGCTGGTAGATAATTTGATGAAGAGGAGAGGGGGCATCAATTATTACCGGAATTATAGAATTCACTGACGGAATATCCTTATTAATCTGACCGTTCATTGGAATATATTAGTCCGTTTTATTCAATACCGTACCATGAAATATTTCATTTGGACATTGAATAGATAGTCATACAATAATTATAAATTGAAAATGAGATAATATTATTAAATATATACATGAATATGTCTCTATTAATTTATACTAAATATTTATTGATTTTCAATAAATTAATGAATTCTGAAACACCTCATTTTTTTTATCGGAAACGAGAAATAACGATTTACGAAAAATCAATTAGTCTTTCTTTAGTTACCCCTTAGTGCACGCACCAAATGTTGCTGATTTGGTGAGAACCAGGAATTATTCCTTTTATGTCCAACTCTATATCCATAATTCTAACTGTATACCTATAAACTCTATACCCAGATTCTATCCTTGCTTACTCTTCTATTATTACAGTTGTGACTTACAATAAATATATATTATTTTCAGGTTTTTTAACTTCATATATGTTGTAATCTTTCGTTTTTATTATTTCATTAGATCTTCATTTAAAAAAAAAATTAAAAAACCAAAAGGTATATTGAAGCTTTTCATACAAGAATAAGTATTTTCAATCATTTTGATTTAAATATTGAAAAGCTATTAATAATAATGTTATGTAATAAGCAAATCAGAATAACAAAATATGATCAGAACTATGTTACCTACTACATTGGCATCATTTTAATCACAAACGTGCTCTCATGCCAATTCTTTCATGCTGGGTAACTCAAGGATATATTTTTCTAGCCTTTTTAACCTATTTTCTAGCCTAATTAATAGAACCTAGGTACGTATAACCTAGATTGGAGACCGTGAACGTATGGTCTGCAAACTTGTCAACAATTGAGACGTTGATTTCCAAAAGGTACTATATCCATTCTGGGGAATTTTACAGGAACCGCGAAAATCTCTCATTACTATATTATTAAACCAGCTAATTTGATTCTTTTGGCATTAAAATCTAGAATTATTTCTTTACTATATTAATAAAACCATATTAAAGTTATGAAATGAAACGTTTTAGTATGATTTAGATTGAAACTAAATGTGTAATAGGTATCTTAAGAATTTAGTAGCATTTCTAAATCACTTTATTAAAGGACATAAGTGTTCATTAGATACAATAAAATTTAAGATTTAGATAAAACTAAATGAGGAGAATATAAATATGTCAAAATATCAATTTCGTAAAAAATGTCCTTTAGTACCTTTCGGAAATCAACGTCTCAATTCTTAAGGTTAAGAGTTCGAATCCTGGTTTCAAGGACTTTTTCAAGCTTATAATTAATTATATTGGATTCACCGATGGACATTTTATGTCTCGGGTATGTGAGAACCGCCAGCCAACTGGTGGCTATTCAAAACAATACTGTCACGGAGTGATGATCATACCCTATACCTCACCATCGAGAATCGTGGTGTGTAATTCTAGGAGAATACATCGCGCAGCCAAGGCCTATACGGACGAGGAAATTCATACAAGAAACAGAAAATGGTATGACTTTACGGCATCGGCTTTACAAGAAACAACCAATAAACAAGTCAGAAAAGGGCCTATATGACCACACTAGTTTGCACTTACAAAAACTTTCAGGTCAAAATCTGTTTCTTGTAATCCACAATGGTTAAAAATGGATGTTTCATTACATTAATTAACTTTTAGAGAATATAAAAGACACGTCAAACAAGAATCTTGGCGCCAGATGCTTAGCGTCACTGAAGAGGAATCCGTGTTAACAAAAGGTTCAAGTGGGCCTATCAGTCATTGTGGAATATCAAATATTTGACTAAGAATAGGTACACAAGATCATAAGGTGACGTTATCAGAATGCTGTACAACCGATCTTAGATCCAAAAACAAACAAATTACCTGCAGACCTAGAGCCACTGGTGACCACAACAAAAACAAACAGAGTCTAGATTTATTGAAATGGGACCTTGATAGAGACGGATGGCTTTGAGTCGAGCCACGCCTATGTTTGAGTGGCTTATTTGTACCAATGAATCACTCACGATAACATTTAAATACCAACTCCTGTTATAATGAGTAACCGCTATTTCGAAATATGTGTGTACTCCGTGGGGCGTTGTGCATGACCAATACCATAGTTTTCTATTTGTAATAGAATCATTCCTCATGCCAAAAACCAGGACAAGTCGTATAAAACCCAGATTTGAATGCGCTAGTTGAATCTTATAAATCGATTAATTAAGAAGAGAGTCACGCCACCATGAGGCCATAGTGCACCTGCAGATCACACCATATTCCTTGAATCTTATTCAGCAGTCCTATCAACCTATATATACCCTGTCCCTTCTCCCAGGACACACACTCTCTTCAAGTCCTCGCAGTAATTACGGTACGTCAGATCTAGTATAGCCATATTGTTATTATCAAGATTGTCATTATTGTCTTTTAAAGTGTTATTATCGATATTTTGTAACTTTTGAATAAATAAAATATTTTTTTTACAATAACGAGTACGAACACCAAAATTGGCGCCCGAACAGGGACTGCATATTTTTATCGCAGTTTTAAGAACCGAGTTTCCGCAGATCCGAACTTTTTCCGCAAATCCAGAATTAGGACTACCGCCTAGGATTCCTCACCTGTGAAGACTCAAGATTTTGGCTTACCTACCGAGGACTACCAACTTCGAGATCTTCAGATTCTGGACGAGTTCACTCACCCCGAGCATCTCGCAACGCAGGCAAAGTCTCTTATCTGCACTCAACCTTGGCCGGACTTCACTGTCGTCAGGTATCCAGCTCAAGGACAGATCTTCACACCCCGTCGAAGATTATTTTGACAGCGTACTCAATTTTTGTAAGTTAATTTCCTTTACTATTGTAATTTTATGTCTGATGATTATTTAAATTCTTTAATCCTGCGAGTAAATAATTTAATATTAACTACAAATATGGCAAGCTTTCAAATTAAATCGGCAGACTACGATCATATCCCTAATTTTAATGGAAATCCACACAATCTGTTAAAATTCGTGACAGTTTGTAGACAAGTTTACCAAATCGTGTGTAAACCGGACAACTCGTTTAAGGAACTAAACGAACAAAGATTATTAAGTAAACTTTTAGCAAAACTTACGGATGAAGCTGATTATATAAATACAACGTGCGAATTTAGTCGTGTTGAAGAATTACTAAATTATCTCGAAAGAACCTTCAGAGACAGCCGCTCAATTGAACAATTATCGCATGAATTATTTAATAACAAAATACATCATAAGGAACACCCTCTTGATTTCCTTCAAAGAATTGATAAGATCCGCACTTTAATAATTTCTAAACATCGGATAGAAAACACACCAAATAGAGAAACAATTATTAGCGCATTAGAGAAAAGTATTCTTTATTTTTTTTACACTAACATGCCCCTTCACATAAGAACATATCTTATGACTAAAGCAGAAAAGTTAAGAACATTAGATGATTTGAGAAATTTAATTCAGAATGAGAACCATCTACTCTTCGATGACCTCATAAATTCGGGAAATATGAGAAGACCCGGAGAACATGATTACAAAAGAGGCTTCGACCATAAGAAAAAGTTCGATAAAAAACATCACAAACGATTTAATAATTGGCAAAATCCCAATAACCCGTATAACCCACATAATCAAAGACAAGAGCATCAATATCGACAACAAGAACCTCCACAAGACTACCGGCAGAATAATAATAATAATAATTATTACCAACAATGGCCCCGTCAAGAACAACAAAGGTATTTCAACGGTTCAGGTCGATACCGGAATCAAAATTATAATAATAATAAGAAAGATGAAAATCCAACTGTATCCATGAGAACAGTTAGCGCATTCGGGAATAAACCGAAACAGCCTAATTTCCAAATTCAGCAAGAAGACCCGAAAGACCAAGAAATCAGAGAATTAAGAGAGAAATTAGAAAAATTAGATCCAAATAATTCTTTTTTAGAGAAAGGCCCGCCAGACAATCAAAACACATAAAAGAAGAGAATAAAAGCCAACTGCCTTATGTTAAAGACCACGCGAATCGTAAATGGCTTATTGATACCGGATCTTGGAAGAATTATATAAGACCAGACATTGTACCACCAGATGTTGAAAGAGAAAAAGAAAATTTTACAATAAAAACAGCAACCGGAGAAGAACTTGGCACGGAATCTATTTCAGTTTATTGCAGAAATAATTTTCTTAAAAACCCCGAAAAAATAAAATTTTATCTATTTAATTTCAGTCCCAATTACGAAATACTACTAGGAAATGAGACAATGAGGGAAATGAAATTTAATATCGATTTCGAAACCAACAAAATAAAAACTCGCTATACAGAGTTTGATTTTATTATGGAAGACGAAGTTTTAAAATTAGTTTTGAAAGAAGGCGAAAATCAGATAAAAGTAGAACAAAATAAAAATCTATATTTTATTGACTATGAAGATGATAAGATTAAAATTAAACCTGGCATCTATGATCAAAATATAATAATCGACAGTAAAGTTAACGAAACCATATATTTACCTTTATACTATTTGCAAAAAGAAGAAGTAGAATTAACAGATTCTAATAAAAAAGGAAACCATGAAATAATAAAACAAATCCCCCAACTAATCAGAACCGACCATATACCTCCTCAAGAAAAATCAAATTTAATTAAATTATTATCGAAATATCCATCAGTATTTAAGACTGAAAATGATCCCCTTTCAGCCACTGATTTATTGGAGCATAAGATTAAAACAAAAACCGAAGACCCGATATATTCGAAAAATTACAGATATCCCCACCAATTCAAAGAAAATATTAAGGAAGAAATTAAAAAGATGTTAGAATCCAAAATAATAAGACCCAGCAATTCCCCTTACAATTCTCCCGTTTGAAAAAGAAAAATACGAATGGTGATTGATTACAGGAAATTAAATCGAGAAACAACCCCGGATAAATTCCCCATTCCTAATATTGAAGACCTTTTAGGCAAATTAGGAAAAGCGACGATATTTACAGCAATGGACCTTTGCTCAGGCTTCCATCAAATAAAAGTCGAAGAAAGTTCTATCCCAAAAACAGCATTTTCTACAGATCAAGGCCACTTTGAATTCCTTCGCATGCCATTTGGACTCAGTAATGCCCCAGCAACGTTTCAAAGAGCCATGAATATCATTTTTTCAGATTCTATTAACGTTTTAGTCTATATGGACGATATTATAATTTTTTCTGAAAATTACAAAGATCATTGGAAACATTTAGAAGAAACTCTTAAAAAGTTAGAAAAACATAACTTAAAGATTCAGCTCGATAAGACAGAATTTTGCAAGAAAGAATTGTTATTCCTCGGACATATTATCAGCGAACGCGGCATAGAACCTAATCCAGAAAAGATAAAAGCAGTAAAAGATTTTAAACTCCCTAAAAATGAAAAAGAAATTAAAAGCTTTTTAGGATTAACTGGTTTCTATAGGAAAATGATACCAAATTACGCAAAGATAGCTTCCCCATTAACGAGATGTCTTCGAAAAGATCAAAAAGAAATCAAACCAGAGTTATATGAAAACGCTTTTGAGAAATTGAAACAACTTGTATGTAGTAGCCCCATTTTGCAAATTCCAGATTTCAATCAGGACTTTTTCTTAACAACTGACGCAAGTAATTTCGCCATTGGTGCAGTATTAGCACAGAAGAAAGATGGAAAAGAACTCCCTGTATGTTTTGCATCCAGAACACTTAATAAAGCAGAACAAAATTACTCAACAACGGAAAAGGAATGTTTAGCCATTATTTGGGCTTGCAATCATTTTCGACCCTACTTATACGGTAGAAAATTTTTCATATATTCAGATCACAAACCTTTAGAATATTTAAGAACGTGTAAAACACAGAACGCCAGATTAATTAGATGGAAATTATTGTTAGAAGATTTCGAATATGACATAAAATACATTGAAGGAAAGGCTAATAAAGTCGCCGATCATTTATCCCGTTACCCTATTGAAGAAAGGAAATTAAAAGAACCAGAATTTGATATTTTTCATACAGAAAATTCTCCTAATAACTATTCACAAGAAATCGTAGATTTATTACAAGAAATGGGAATAGAAGAAACCCAAGAAGAAGCTAACAATGAAAACTTAGAAGGAATTAATAATGATGAAAACATAGAAGAAAATAATAATGGTGAACACCAAGAAATAATTCAAGATGATATATCTTCTTTAGCAACGCAGCACTCCACAGAATCCTCCGATAACAGAATCTTAATAGTTGATGATAAATCTAGACCAGTAAATGTTGAGAAAAATCAAATAATAATAAAAAAGGGACACGCGAAAATTCAACGCGAAACAATATTCAATAATAAGCAAAGAACAACAATTGAATTTACTTGGCCTTATCATGAAAAAGATTTTGAAATAGAAGAAAAACTTTTAGAAATCTTAAGACCAAATATAACTTACGGCATATACTGCTCACCCATATCAGATTCTATAGAAAGTGAAAATAATTGGTATAATGCATTATTTAATAAAGTTGCATCACTCATTAGAGAAAAATTTCCCACAAATAGAATTAAAAGATATTATAAACTATTGCCAGATGTAAAGAACACGGAAGACCAGAAATTACTTATCCTTGATTATCATATCGCCAAGACATGCCACAGAGGTATAAATGAAACATATTTAGTTTTGAAAACCAAATTTTATTGGCCCAATATGAAAGATCATATCACAGAAATTATAAACAAATGTGACACATGTGGAAAAGGCAAATACGATAGAAGACCTATAAAACAAAAATTTAAAATTACTCCCACACCTGAGAAACCCTTTACAGATTTAATGATTGATACCTTACACATGAGTAATTATTACATTTATTTAATAGTAGATACTTTTTCCAAAAGAATATTTTCTTATTACGCAACGAGTTATAATGCCATAGAAAGCATGAAAGTATTGAAAAAATATTTAGCATATTTTCCAAAACCCCAAAAAATATCATGTGACAACGGAAGAGAATTCGACAATAACTTGTTTAAAGATTTTCTAAACTACTTAAATATTGAATTACATTATACTACCCCCAATCACCCTAACTCTCTTGGATTGCTTAATCGAGCAAGCTCTTCGTTATTAGAAATTTTAAGACTTATAAACATAGAAAACAAAGATGATAAAGAGGAAGATAAGTTAGAGCAAGCAACGACAGCATATAATAATTCCCTTAATCAAGATCTTAAAATGACCCCTAACGAAATAACTTTCGGTATCACTAATGAAACTTATAATGAATCCCCGGAAATAAAAGAATATCTTGTTCATGAGTACCATCGGAAAATGAAGCAGCTTTTCGAAATAACTAAGAAAGGTATAGAACAAAATAAAGAGAGAAAAATAGGCAAGTTAAATGAAAATAGAGAAGACATAGAAATCCCGGAAGATGTGTATATAAAGAGACAACAGAAAAAGAAAATAGATCCTAAATACGAAAAAGGAAAGTATGTTGATAAAAGATTTCAAAATAGAAATAAAGGTAGAAAGAAAAAACTCCACCCTGATCAAGTCAAACGACCGAAAAAGGTCACTAAGAAAAAGAAATCAAATAATAATAATAATAAACCTAGTACAAGTCAAAAAAACCCAGAAATAACTGATGAAGATATTGAGAATGTCATAAAAGAAATAGAAACGTCTAATGTTACAGGAGTCAGCCAAGATGACTTTGAGTTCGACGACGAATTGTTTCAAGTATCTTCTGATCGCAGCGCTTACGGTTCAGATACAGACCCTGCTAATACAAGATTTATCTGACGGACCAGGAGCATCCATCGTACAAATTAATCCATCTTTTATAATTGAAGATTGGTACACATTTTTACATTATAAGAATCTTACAAATTTAACAAGAGAAATTCAAACCCTTAAGATTAGCATTGACGTATTAACAATTAGTAATGAATATAAAACTTTGCATAATATTATTGAACAAAAATATAACAAGATATTAGAAAAAATTAATCATATTGTAAATATAAATCGGAATAACCGATCAAAAAGAGGTTTAATTAACGGACTAGGCAATGCTATTAGTTGGCTCACCGGCAATATGGACGCCGATGACAAAGAAAAGTATGATAATATTTTAAATAAAATCGAGAGAAATATGTATCACATAGAGCATAATGAAAATGTTAGATTAGGATTAAATAAAGAATTAACATCTAAACTTAATAAAGAAATAATTGTTTTAAATAAATATAAGGATAGTATAGAAAAAATAAATAATTTTACAGATTTAGCTCTTACTAAGTTAATGTATCATGATTTATTAGCCGTATTAGATTTAGTAGAAAATCAATTAAATGATATAGAATTTTCCTTAGAACAATGTAAATTAGGAATTACCCATCCAAGCATATTAACGACTAGAGAACTAGAACAATTAAACATACCGTTCGGAGAACCAATCACAGAAAATGTAGAATTAAACTGGTTACTTAGCTCCACATTTTGTTCCCTATCAGATACAGGATTAATTTATTATTTTATTAAAATCCCTTTGAGATCATTGCCAAAAACAACTTATTATGCTATGTCATATCCAGTTACAAGGAATAATAAAGTCATTACTCTAAAGATTAAAGAACAACTAATCATTAGATTTAAAAATTCGTTTTACAATGGAAATTGTATTAAATTCAATAATCATCATTACTGTAAAGACATGATAGAGATTAAGGACAAATGTATTTTAGAATTATGTAAGAATATAGAATTAAATGATTGTAAAGCTGTAGAAATAAGAACAAACCCTATAATCAAACTTATACCCACATTACACCAATATTTAACCTTTAATATTAGCAATGTAACAACTAGTGTAACAAACACACAGATGTATCATCTACCATCTACTAGCCTCCTTAATCTTAATGAAAATGAGAAATTTGTAAATATAAATGTACCACTTTCTTACGTTGACAATGTAAATATTCCTTTTATTTCCTATCATTCTGTTAATAATAAAACTATTGTATCAACAAATTTTACTTTTGAGGAATTACAACAAATAGACTTAAGTAATATAGAAATAGAAGAATTAGAACCTTATGATATAACTGTATCCCAATTTATTTCTTATATATTTTATGTAATATGTTTATATCTTTTATGCTATAATCTTTATCGTCAGTATTGTAAACTGGAATTACTGTGTTCTAATCCTTCAAATGATAATCCAAGTACCCATCCTCAACCACCTGAATGTTTTGATGGCAGAGCCAGAGCTTGGTTTCAATATTTACAGAATAGACAAACCGTCCCAAATCCTTAAATTTAGAGTTCAGTGGGCTTCACTCTCATAAGGACGGAGGAGTCACGCCACCATGAGGCCATAGTGCACCTGCAGATCACACCATATTCCTTGAATCTTATTCAGCAGTCCTATCAACCTATATATACCCTGTCCCTTCTCCCAGGACACACACTCTCTTCAAGTCCTCGCAGTAATTACGGTACGTCAGATCTAGTATAGCCATATTGTTATTATCAAGATTGTCATTATTGTCTTTTAAAGTGTTATTATCGATATTTTGTAACTTTTGAATAAATAAAATATTTTTTTTACAATAACGAGTACGAACACCAAAATTGAGTACTAATAACGGAATAATAATAACAGCTCGAAAGGGTAAGGTGTTGCTATAAAAGGTTTTTAAGTTTACTACAAAAAATTTTAATACTAATTTACAACATCTTAAAGGTCTAAGATCTATTTTATACCAGAAGTAATTAGTAATGGGTGTAAAGAGTTGGAGTCACATAGAAGGCATATATTATGCTATTAAATAAATCGATAATTATTAAGTTTCAAGTTATGATCGTCTAAAAGAAGTCAGATACCCTTAACATATGGACGTAATTAACTATTAACATAATTATGAGATGGACATAACTCTTGATATGGATATAATTGATAAAACGCCGAAAACTTCGCTTCGCAAACATCTCAATGGATATATATATATATACCTTACTCGAAGTCATGAATTTTCCTTAAACAACAATTTCCGTTGAATTTTGTAAAACTCATGATGGTTATCGAAGAAATTTGAATAGTAACTCTCTCCAGTAGCTGAAAATATAACCAATAACTTAGTATGAAAGAGTGGGCTGAGATAGCATTGTACAGATACCGGAGAGTAGATGGCCGAAGAGATTGCTGTTGTGAGAACAGCCAGTAAGAAGAAGAAGAGTGTGGAAACTGGTGGAAGACACTGTGGCCGATAGGGGACTTTAGGAAGGGGTGTTACCATAGAGAAAAGTGGAAAGAACTTCTGATTTGGAAACCCATTAAGGGAGAAAACCTGTCGATTGAAGTACTTAGAGATTTCATACAGTGGCAGCCTGTATGCCGCAGGTTCGAATCTGGCAGATGACCCTAAGTTTTTTTTAAAGGGAGTAAAACAACCTTAGTTGTGCTGTGCATCGAATGATAAAATGGTAGTCCCGAGTAAAATGATATGTACTAAGTAATTTTCGGGAAGAACAAATATTTTCGAAGGAGTTTTTAAAGTATTAGATAAATGAAATCAGATGATATATTTTGACACAACTAAACGTTTAAAATACAAATAAGTCACCATCAACATCGGCGTGGTATTGCGTAGACAAATCCCTAATTAGAAAATCTGAAAAGGGTTGAATAATGATATTCTTTTAGTTATTTGTTAAACTGATGATAGTTAACAGAGGAATCTGAATAGTGAAAAACCTCTTCAATAACTGAAAATCTAATCTATTCCTTTTAAGTGACTCCTACTCTCAACCCTCCAAGCTAATACAAACAAAAAATAAAAAAATGAAATAATAAAATAAAACTAATATAAACATGGCCTTAATCTTTCCACCCATGTGTTTATAGTCAATCAGGTGCTAAACAATAATTTCACCGTTATTGTTACAACTATAATTAAGTAATGTATTATTCCATTCCTTTTTTAACGACCTTCTGGCTATTATCTAAATGTTTCGATGATATTTCAGGCACCAACTGAAAGATATAAGATCTTTATTAGGTGCTCAAAATAATTCCAGCCTTAGCTAAAGACTTTAGAACGCGAATGCATTACATTCCTAACGACTATTAGTTAAGCATTTCTATTATATTTTAAGTACATAAATAAGTATAGGTATTAGTAAGTTCCATCAACCTGAAATGATATTTTTGTGAGGAAATTTCGTTTTATCTCAACGATTGAAAACGTTCTTTAACTTTTGTTTTGCGAACGCTTACTCAATTTCATCATTTGTTTTCTTCAAACTTCCACCAAAAAAAAAGGGAGCATATTTCTCTAATGTAGAATAGAATAGAATAGAATAGAAAGATTACATTTTAGCGCGTACAGCAGAATTGCTGTAATGAAATAACTTTACAAAACTGTAAGGGCATACTCAGGATTTTCATTAGGAGAAGAAGGGAAATCGGGTTTAAAATATTATTAATGTTTTTCATATACCCTCTATATACGTTTAAAAAAGTGCGTGCTTGAAGGCAAATACACTGTTCAGCCACATCTTTTACCTTAATATCATAGTTTTTTTTTTCTTTTATACTTATTATTTTTGTTGGTTCTGACAATCTGTAAGGAGTAGAGCATCCTACCTGATCAAAAATTGAAATGCGTTGACAACGTAAAGTATGGCGAGTCCCAATCCTAACCAAAAGACAAACCTGTAAATAGAGTTAGCGAACATAATCAGCTAACTAAGACGTAGCTGCTTAGGTTGGTACTTTTTCAATTATAAGAAGAAACTATTAAAATTAAGAAATAAATATAAATGAAAATAAAGCCAAGCCATTTTCATTAACCACGGTTGGATAAAGGTTTTTAAGCGCACCTTAATGCAAAGGAATATATTATGGTTGGTCGAATCCAGTGCAATTGATAAATTGAAATTGAATTTCTGAAAGAATCTCATGCGAAGCCCTCCACAATCCTAAATGATTCTCCTTCATGCGTTTATGGAATTTTCTCATAGCTTAACATGTATGTAATATACTCCTAATATTTATTGTAAGTAACATCATTTTATCAATAAACCCAATACAGAACGATATTTCCTTTTTTTTTTTTTTAATTTTTATTCAAATAATTCAAATAGAAATCCTGATTCTAAAACACTTTAAATTGTTTCTCTATCTTCAATAATAATTTATTTACGGGAAAATCATATCTCTTATAAATTGTGGCTAATAATTATTAATATTATTATTATTTCCTTTATTCATCGTGATGTCTTGATCTCGAAAATCGTTTTTTTTTTTTTTTTTTTTTTTTTTTTTTTTGAGATCTTTGGGGAACTGTATATCTTATAATTTGTGACGACCATTTTCATAGTATACCTTTTTATAATAATAATAATAGGCTTACCGAACCCGAAGGTTCGATTCCGATACCACCAAATTCTGTCTAAACAGAATCGTCCAATGTTCACCGCTTAAGCCCAAGCCACTGAGATCAGCCTTAACGCAATCCTCCCATCGACGCTTCGCCTACCTTTCGGACGTCTACCAGTCGGATCAGCGAATACCAACTTTCTCGGAATCCGCTCCTCATCGAGTTCAACAACTTTACTCGCCCATTTGAGTCTCCGCGATGCTATAAACTTAATTATATTCACAGGATACAAGTTCCGCAATTCCGCGTTGTGCAACCTTCTAAACTCCCCAGTGGTCTCATCTCTCTTCGGACCAAATATTTTACGCAGTACCTTATTTTGGAAAACCTTAAGCCTTTGTTCATCCTTCAAAGTAAGCGGCCACGTTTCACATCCGTAAAGAACCGTCGGAAGAATAATAGTTTTATAAATTCTAATCTTTAAGTTTTTAGATAGAAGCCGCGAACTAAGTAACTTAGCAACTGAAGAATAACACGCATTTCCCACCTTTAATCGGGACTTTATTTCTTCCTGGATTTCATTTTTTCTTGTTATCATTGAACCTAAATACTTGAATTTCTCTACAATACCATTGTACATAATATAAATCATATATATACAGAAGATACCATTTTATACATAATATAAATCATATATATACAGAAGAAAAAAACAAAAACAACGTATAATCAAAATAAACATAAATATCATAAACACATCATAGCTATATACAATATTTTCATACAATTTATACACTATATATATATATATATATATACTGCTAAAGAAACTCCGGATTAGGCTTTCCACTTATGGAGGGAAAAGCAGACCCCCAAGAGATCCCAGCGCCTCTCTCTCAGCCGTGTCACAGCCGAGGCTGAGTTATTGCGCAATAACCACAAACATATAGTATATGAGAGAAAAATCTGACCAGTGTAAGAACTCCAGTATAAATGTTAACAATACGTCTCGTGGCCACTGCCGTTTCAATCTTCGTGTAGGATTGTAGGGGTGGGTGGAGCTGGATTTTGCTAGGGGGTTGGGATGATGTATAAGTTTCTGATGGAATTTGGAAGACGTGACGACCATAAAGAACATTTTATTTTTTCTTATTATCGAAACAAAAAACCTTTTCCTTCTCTCTTCACAAGACTGAATGATTCTCGTTCATACGTTCATAATTGTTTTTCATAACTAAACAAAAACGTAATATTCATATTAATAACACAGTATTATTATATCAATAACTCCAATACAGAATGACCATTCCTTTACTTTTCGCTATTTTATATATTTGCTATGGGGATATCACGCCTCTAATAGGTTCTGGCCTGACCACACAATTTTTTTTTTTTGTGACGACCATATAGATCAATACAAAAAATCCTTTCTCCCACCCTCTACAAGTTTCAATGATTCTCCTTCATGCGTTCATAAAATTTTTGCATAGCTAAACACGAATTAGTATACCCCTAATATCAATTGTAATAACACAGAGTTACTTTATCAATAACCCTAATACAGAATAATGGTATATAATACACGAAGTAAGGATAGTACAATATTTCTTACAGCAGACGTGCCTTCTCATCTCGTTCACGGCGTGAAAAAATGTTTTCATCTGATAGTCTACAATAATAAAATTTGCGGAAAATAATAACTAGCGATTTGAGCCAGCGAATCAATCGGCATAAGGTCGGGGTTGTAGAAGATACCTCCCACATTGGACACAGGTACGAGGCGATGTACAATAAGACTGGCAGACCGCTAGGCACAGCGCCACTACCTGTCTTATAATAAGGCCCAAGGGAGATGCGATTAGGCTATTACGATAATAAAAACCAGAACCGCCTCAAGGCATTGTTACCGCCCGGCCACGACGTGAATTTTTCTCTGGGTTATTTTACACTATAAACAGCGCCCACCAACGGGTAAGGGGGCACGGACCGGTGTAAAAATTGTACCTTAGGCCAAGGGCCGATTATTTACCACCTTTGAGAAGCCAAACCAGAGGAATAAG
>JAJSOM010000171.1:0-33215 GCA_023052935.1 Piezodorus guildinii
TTATCTTATGAGCATGTTGTCATTCAGTGTTGCCATTCACATTACTCTTCCCCTTCAGAATGACGAGTAGGTGAGCCTCTCGGGAGCCTTGCGAACTCGTGGCGGTAAGTTACGCGTGGACTGATGTGGAAGCTCCCTGACGAGGGTGTCAGGAATGTTGCCGGCGAGCTATTTGCAGAGCTTGGAGATCCCTGGATACTAACAGGAGATGTCATTTGGGAAACCAGGAGTGGTCTCAGCTGAGAGTTGTGTTTCTTTTCTCCAGACTCCAAGATGTGTGTGTTTCTACCACAGCCACGTTGGATACGTCCCTTCTTCCAAGTTGGGTGACGACCTTCTTTCACCCAGACGGGTTGTCCTTCTTTGAAATATTTTCTTGAAGGTCTAGAAGATTCTGGTTCATACGCTTTGAGCGGGTTCATGACATCTAATTTAGTTCGCATTTTTCGACGCAAAAACAACTCTGCGGGAGCTACTCCAGCTGCAGTTGGAGTAGAGCGAAATTGAAATAGAAAGTTGCATATTTCCTGATTTATATCCTTCCCTGTTTCCATTAATTTCCGAAGACTCTGTTTTGTCGTTTGTACATATCTCTCTACCTGCCCGTTCGATTGGGGGTGGTAACTTGGAGTTAAGATATGTTTAATTCCAAAATTCACGCAAAACTGTTGGAACTCCAACGACGTGAAGGTAGTTTGATTATCTGTTACAATGGTTCTGGGAAGACCGTATCGAGTCATTAACTGTGCTTTTAACAAGTAAATTACTGTCTCTGTGGTCATATTTTTTACCACGAATACCTCAATCCATTTTGAGAAAGCATCTACTACCAACAATAATATTTTTCCTTTAAATGGGCCCGCAAAATCTAGATGAATTCTATCCCAAGGATGTCCCGATGTTGGCCAGGGAATGCACTCCTTAGGTTCTTGATTGGCGTATTTATTGCATATTTCACAGGACTTTATGTTCTCTTCGATGTCTTGATCCAACTTGGGCCACCAAAACTTTCCACGCGCCAATGCTTTTGATCTCACAATTCCGATGTGTGTTTCATGAAGTGATAAAATTAATTTCTTTCTGAATGTGGGGGGTATGACGACTCTAATTCCCCAGATGATACATCCATCATGTGTAGTCAGTTCATGCCTAATTCGGAAATATGGTAGAAATTGTTCAGAGCATTTTTCAGGCCATCCTGTCAATATGAAATTATGAACCTTTAGAAGAAGAGGGTCCTTGGCGGTCTCATTGGCAATCTCTTTGCTTTGAATTGGCAAGGAATTGATATTATCGTCGAATATTTTGGAAACCACTTCCTCAAATGCAAAATCAGTTTGTTCTAATTGTGCTATCGGCAGACGGCTTAAGCCATCCACTTTTCCAAATTTGGCTGTAGGTACATATTCCACCGTAAATGAATAATTCATGAGTACAAGGCTCCACCTCTGAAGTCTATTTGCTACAGTCTGAGGTATTCCTTTCTTTGAACGTAGGATATGCATCAGTGGACGACAATCTGTTTGTAGTATGAACTTCCGCCCCCATAAGAATTTGTGAAATTTTTTTATGCCATATACAATAGCGAGTCCCTCTCTCTCTATTTGTGAGTATTTTTGTTCCGCTGAATTCAGTGTTTTGGACCCATACATAACTGGTCGTTCCGATCCGTCGGGAAATCTATGTAGGAGACTTATTCTGACCCCTTTTGAACTGGCATCCGCTGCTAAAACTAGAGGCAATTTCGGGTCATAATGTGCTAGAATGCTATCTTCCGTCAAAGCTGTTGTTAATTTCTTAAAAGCTTCTTGACATGTTGGGCTCCATTGAAATGACGTGTCTTTTTTTCTCAGCTGATTTAATGGTGCACATATATCATTAAAGTCTTTAATAAATTTTCCATAGTAATTTATCATACCTAAAAAAGCTTCCAATTCCTTTATATTGGTAGGTTCGGGCATTTCTTGTATAGCTTTTATTTTGTTTGGTGATGGCCGGAGACCTGATTTTTCAATAACATACCCTAGGTATTCCACTCTACTTCTTAGAAATTCACATTTTGATTTATTCAGCCGAAGACCTGCAGTTTGAAGTCTTTCGAGCACTAATTGAAGTCTTTGAAAGTGTTGTTCTTCGTTTCCTGATATTATGATGTCGTCCAACAGACAAGCGACTCCTTCTATTCCTTGTAGAATAATTTCCATCTTCTCTTGATAAATCATTGGACCTGAGTTTATTCCAAAAGCGAGCCGTTTGAAGCTATAAAGTCCAAATGGGGTGTTAATTACAAGTAATTTTTGAGTTTCTTCATCTACTGGGAGTGAATAGTATGCTTCTGAGATGTCCAATTTTGAAAACACCTCAGCCCCGTTAACTTTTGTGAATAGGTCTTCTATTACAGGAAGTGGATATTGATAGACTTCTAACCTTTCATTTAGTCCAGTTGAAAAATCAGCACATATACGAATTTTATTGTTTGGTTTTCTGACAACCACAATAGGTGCAGCATACTCAGAGTACCTAATAGGTTTTATTATGTCCAGAGATTCTAGTCGATCAAGTTAACATTTTAGTGGTTCTCGTAAGGCGAATGGGACCACTCTTGCTTTACAAAATACTGGGGTGACGTTTTCTTTTAGTCGAAGTTTTACTTCCATGTCTTTACAATGGCCAATTCCATCTTGGAATAGTTTTGGAAACTTTTGTAGTATTTGTTGAAGTTTCGCATCATTTTTTGGCGTCTTTAATTCTATTCCCTGATCATCTGAAACTGAAAGACAGTTATATTTTTCCAAGTTTAAATCTAATAGTGGTTTATTCCACTTGAGTCCCAATAAGTTCTTTTCATTATGTGCTTCAGCTACAATAACAGGTAATTTTTTTCTAACACCTCTCCAGGAAGCCTCAACTTCTGCTTCTCCTAAAACCTTGATTTTATGGCCAGAGTAACTGTGTAATGTTACGTTTGTCTTTTGTAGAGGAAATTTACCACAAGCAATCCAAGAACTTTTTGACAATATTGTATTTTTTGAACCACAATCTAATTCAAATTCTGTAGGTTTACTTTGCCCATTGATATTTACGAAAAGTCTGATTCGTTCTGCCTGCTCATCACAAATGTTAAAAATATCGGTGATGTAATGACTAGTATCATTGTCTTCCAAATTTGATTGTTTACTTCGGCAGCATTTCGAAAAATGATTTAATTTCTTACAAAAGTGGCACTCTTTCCCATATGCGGCACATTCGTTTAATCCATGTACCATACCACAATTCCGGCATTTAAACTTTTTTGAATTTGACTGAAATTGTTTTTCTTTATTTCTATTCTGAGAAATTTTATTTACATCAGACAGTGTTGGTTGAACTTTAGAAATTTCTAGGGCTCCAGTCAGTGTTTTAGCCAACTCTACAGCCTCATTTAATGTCTTAAATTCTTTTTGTAGCAGAACTGTACGTACCTCTGAGCTTGAAATATTCATAACGAAGGAAGTAATTAAAGCTTCTTCGTAGGAATCAGTAGGAAATTGACACTTTTCCGCCTGTTGTTTTAACTTTAATGAAAATGTTATTAGATTATCTGAGTCCTGTGTCATTTTAAAAAACTTACATCGTTCAGAAATTGTAAACGACACATCTTTGAAATTTTCATCTAATTTTACAAGTAATTCCTCAACCTTAAAATCAGAAGGAGTTTGAGGTTTACATATGTTAATTAGTATTTCCAATGCCTGCCCATTCAAATTACTAATTAATAAAGCTACTTTAAGTTTTTCATCTTCAATGTTAGAAATTTGTAAACAAGCCTGAAATTTAATTCTCCACGTATTCCACTTAATGATACTAGAATCAAATGGGTCTATGTGGTAAAAATTGATCTTACTTGATTTGGTTGGTTCCATTCCATCATTTTCATTTCCAGTTAACTTTGGCGGCATTATGAATAAAATTTGATTTCTCTTCTTTTCCGTAATTCCTCGTCGCCACTATTATGTATTTAGCGTGGTGATAAATAAGATAGAAGTTGATTCAATAAACAACGTATATTTCGTTACTAGCAAATATACAATATGCAACCTACTACATGAACATATGCACTTTTTAATAATAATAATAATTCTCTCGTAAGGTTACCTCGGGTTATCTTATGAGCAGTGTTGTCATTCAGTGTTGCCATTCACATTAAATACATTTTGTCTAAATGATTTAGACATGAGGCTTCTGGTTGTAAGCATCCACTCACACTAGATAAAATTGTTCCTTTGCACCTGAAGATGGCATTTTAGCCGAAACGTCGTGCATCAATTTTTAATAAAAGAGTGGTGAAGTTATAAATTAGCCTCCAATTTTATTCATAGAATTTGACCTTCACCATAAAGAACCTACACCTTATTAGAATATATAAATACAAAGTTAAGAAATAAAGGAACATCTTGAACACTCTCACACTTATACAAAATATGCTGGAGAAACCCCAACTTATTGGTTAAGGGTTGTTACCCCACTTATTGAGGGAAAAGCAAAACATAAGGGATCCCAGCGCCTCTCAGACGCGTTACTGGTCGCGTACGCGCCACCAACATACCCTACTTGAAAGGAGAATGTAGGCAGTGTCGGGATTCCTGTAATATAATTATATGAAAATAATAAACCAATATTTTATATCATGTATACTAACTATCATGTATACTAAACATTTTTTAGTATACATGATAGTTGCAAGTGCACAGGAAAAATGTATATGTGATAGTGAAAAGTTAGAATTTAATAGAATTACTATCCATATATATGAACTTAATATGAAGAAACTATAGTATTAATTGACCTATATTGAGATACAATATGGAAATAAATATAATATTGAAAATCTGAAGATGAGGCATAGGGTACCTCGAAACGTAATAAGAATAATCTTTGACATGTTTTGATAAATAAATATATATAAACATAATTAGAAGAGAATGTTCCAATTGATATAATCATATCCTAAATTACTCTTCTATAATAGTAATTGATATATTATAATTTGTAGTGTTTTATTTTATTTTATTATAAGTCGGTATTTCTCCTGATTGATCACTTAAACTATCTGCAACTTTAGTTAAATGCAAATGAATCCGATTTATATTAACCCGCTAAACATTGAGTTGGATCCTCCATTTTAAACATTTGACCTTTCAAACACCCACAGCTGTTAACAATGTTAGTCGAGAAATGGTGATAAAGTTTGAGGAAAAGGGTAATTGGACAAATAAGAAAACATATAACAATGAAAATGTCTAATTAACATGCTGAAGGGTTAGAAAGATCCTATTTAGCATATAGGAGGTAACATTAGGACTAGATAGGGCGTAGGACGTTAGGTATATAAATGTGGATTAGTATGGCTAAGGGAGACTGGCTTTGCCCGTAGGAGCGGAATGTTCTTTCTAGCTCAACTAACCCCTTGCTTTGAGGTGCCCACGGCCCGCTGGATCCTGTTATCGCCTCCTCAGGAATTCATCTAACCGGATAAACGGAAGCCCTATTAGGCCTCACCCTTCTCATCCGGCTTAGTCCTTCGTAAGAACATCCGATATTTTCATTTCGTCCTTGTAACTATGCAAGGAGCGCAGTTGAATTATTGGCAGGAAATGGACCCAAGTATTTGATACATTGGAAATCCTTCTTTAATGGACAACGTTATAAAATTCCTGATCCTAATACATTTTTTATCATAAATATATTCAACATAAGCAGTATTAGAATCGATACGATATATTTAATCGTTGAACGTCCCTTTATGCTACATTGGCTAATCGGACTACGCTATATTTGGAGTCATTTTTGGGTCCCATTGATTTTTTTTCTGAGAATAGTTATATATTAAAGAAAATAAATTTTAGAAAACATTAACCTCTAAACATAAACACACTGGTAAGAACATGTTGTTCTACCAAATCTCCTCATACTAGGACTTCTTTTTCTTACCTCCTTCCACAAATAAATTCTTATAGATGTGAATCCAAGACACTCCTAGTCCCGCATTATCTCCTATGATTCGCATTCTCCCAATTGCCGCAAACCTTTGTCCTAGAAATGATCCCTTTGCTCTGTAGAAACTTAGGTGCATTGTCTTCAGTCCTGATATGGTCCCTTAAATGAGTGAATGAATGAAAAATATATTTTATTCTGGGACATTTCGTCCCCTAAGAATAATATACAATGAACAGAAGAATTCCAATTTGTCTAGCTTCATTTTATATATATTAATTTAGACAAATAGTAAATTTTTAAAGTTAATATAAATGAAAGATATAAAATAAACACAGTTAACAATATCGAATGAGTTTATTTAGGTATTATCAACTTCAATATTTATCTCATATTGATACATCAAGATTGATTTTCGAGGAGGTGGATAAATAATTGTTGTTTGAAAGTGGTTAGTTCAGGGATGAACTATACGTAGGGAGATGTGTAATGAGTTCCAAAGTATGGTAGCACGGATGATGAAGGACTTTTCAAACGATGCTGTTCTATGAGAAGGTAGGTATAGATTGGTAGGTTAGAATCTTGTATTTGGGGTACGCACGAAAGACCGCGGAGTAAGGAGGTCAAAGATATAGGAAGGATTGGAATAAGAAGACCACTTTGCGCAGTCAAAGATCCTCACGTTCTACAGTATATATAAGATAATGTCGCATTCTTGGTTTTCGTGAACTCCTTGTTAAGTTGTAATAAATCGATAAAGTAACATGTATTAATTAGGTCTACTTTAAAGGTTATTTCATGAAAACAGATGTTCAACTGTAAAATAAATGAGACTCCCATGGAAACTAACTTTAACTTCTTCTTCGTTATACCCTCAAATGATCATGTCCGGGAGTATAATTATGAACTCGTCGGTACTCTTTAGGTATCACTTGGTCGCGAATTTGTAGTGTTTGCCCGGATCCGCTTCCTGATGTTTTCTAGCTAAGGCTACGCCAGTAAGATGTGTTTTGCAGTCTGGACTCCAGTGCTGCCTCCACAGAGATAACTGCCCCCAATGCCACTTTTTATAGAGTTGTGTCCTAATCCTGTTATGGCCGATTCTCAGCCTGAAGAACATAGATTGCTCCTTTCTGCTCATTTTGTAGTGGGCGACTTCTGGGTCGCGATTTGGGTGCAGGTCGTTACATATAGCATTTACTGTGGCACTTTTTATTAATATTGCCTTCAGAAGGATCTGGGTGGAGTAAGGTTGTGGGAATGCTGCTAGTTCCTTTGCAAGACGGTCGGCTACATCCTTTCAGACCGCTGTGTCCTGGTATCCATTACAGTACCACTTCATAATACTGCAATTGTAGCTTTTCAACTTCTCCTGCAAGTGCGTGAAGGCCTAGTTTCCATTTCGACTTCAGAGCATGTAGTATTGTTGCAGCGTCCGACAAGAAGACTATTTAGGAGTCGGCATTCCTGTTAAGGTGTCTTAGTATTTTGCTGACCTCCAAGATCGCCTCTTGTTCAGCATTAAAATTTGTGCATCTTAAGAAAGTTGGAATGGCTTTGTGTATTATGTTACGGTTATGAACCCTATATGGACCTCAACTCTATCATTCGCAATATGTGTATTTAGAAAAAGTTTATTCGGCATATAAGATAGTAATTAATCGAATAAAATAGGAGACTTTTAACATAACAATGAATAAACTGAATCAATTTTGATTTTTTGACCAATTGACCAATAATAACAATGGCTTTATTTCATCCTTAACAGAGCAATAAGCCTCTCCTTTTTGAGGTACAAGTCTGGTATAAAATATTAACGAAATTTCCTCTTCTTGATTCATGCTGCTATTTACAATAATCACATTTTAGAACTTTCAATATACATTCAATAAAATATTTCCTGCCTGATTCAAACTAAAATTTATATCCATGTATTTAATGATAGATTTTTAGTCACATTAAGCCACTTTTGCCTATTTCTCGTCACTGTAGCCCAACAATCCCCCACTACTTGCACTAATTCGTTCCTTCACCTCGTCAGTGGTCTTTCTTCCTCGTTATCTCTTCCGTTTCCTTGGAATCCACTCGGTAGCAATTTCAGACCATCTTCTGGGATCCAGCATAGATACATGACCTGCCCACCTCCATTTCAATATATGTGACTCCTTTGGTAAACTTTTGAGGTTAATTATTACTTATACCTACCTACCTTTTAAAACCATTATGGACATACGCATCTCAAATTTTCGGAACCGCTAAAATGACTCGAATTAAAAAAATACAGACTTTTCAATCGAAAACGTTGAGACTAATAACACGCTCACCTTGGTACGTGTGTAACAAAACTTTACATACAGACCTACATATACCTACTGTTCAAGACTACATTCATACTTCATACAAGAGATTCCATGACAAACTTCACGGACATTACAACACACTCATTCAAAACATGGCGACAACGGACATGCCGGATCTCACCAGAAGAAGGCTGAAAAGGAGCTGGTTAAGGGATCTCCTTATTTAAAACTTATGATTTTCACGTTAGGAGGAGGTGCCGCTGGGTACTGACCTCCCTCATGCCTGACATGCCAGCTCTTACAATATATATACAGCGCATCTGCTTATTGTCACGGAAAAGTGACAGGTGTAGATTAAAAAATAAAAAAATAAATTAAATTAATGCCGATAATTAAACATAATAATAAATATACGTTATAAAATAGACATAATGTTTTTTGCTAAGTTCAATTTTTGTAACGATAAACTCATAATCCCAAAATTATAAACTCTTAGCTTTTAACATAAACGACACCACATTTAAACTACATTCATGGGAAGCAAGAGCAAATTGATTCTTTCTTTTTTTATAAATTGATTTATTTTTTGAATGTATGTACTACGGGGAAAAAGAAAAACTGTGAAACTCGCGGTCTGTGATTGATCAATAGAATCATCTGAATGAATGCCCTCCGAACATGGGAGTTTGCAAGGGAGGGTTGTTTATATAAATAAAACGCCTTCAAAGAACAAGTCGCAATACATTTTCCAATATATAAAGTCCTTGTTCCACAAGGAGGAACAAATGAAGGGAGAGAAGATGAAACAGGACGCGGTGCTTTATAACAAGAGGGCTGAGATATTTCTCAAGTGAGTTTATCATTGCAGGCCCTCCCGTCATCTCCCTCCATGTCACACTCGGAATATTCCTCGGCAACTTGGGAACAAACTTCCCCTCAAAGGGGTTTGATTGCCGATTACTTTCCTCCCACCCTCAGATCTTACACTGCTTCTCACCCAACCTAACCCAAAATTGTACTCAAACTGTCCTTGCTTCCAAATCAATATCACGCTGGGTTCAATGATACCAATAGTATTCAATAGTTTGTTCCCAATTCATTCCACTGACCCCCGAAAAATTATTTATTTGTCACTACGTATGTTCGTTCCCGTAACACCCGATCGCGTCCTTCTGATCTGTTTATAACATCCCATTGATCAACAGCTTTCAATAGATTATTCTATATCCGATATGTATCCCTATGGAACTCCATTCCTTCTTATATCTGGGACTCCCAAACTCACTCAACATTTAAATCCCGTCTATTCAGCCATTTGTTATCCATACTATTCCCAAATAGTCCCAATAAGATGTCAATTTCAGGGAAAATTAACAATTAAAGCTGAAAAATCTGGTGCGCGATACACACGACTTTCACTAACCATTTATATCAGTTATTTATATCAAATTGAGAATTTTTAAAAAAATTTAGCCACAAAAATAAATTGTAAAAGAATTATTTACATCAGGTTTTAAATTAAACCTGTGTTTTATTAGATAATCTATTATATTGTTTTATACGACAATCAGTTTGTTTTATCGGTATTTCATCACACTCCGACAACTTTCACAATTGTATTTATAAGATTATATTTTTTTTAAATCTCAAGTATTCTAACGGTATATTATACTCTTCTAAAGTTCAAAAACAAAAAATTGCATTAAAAAAATTATTTTTGCAGTTATCTCCTTTAAGTGAATATAGAATTCGTTCAACTTACATATTTACCTGATTTTTAGCAATTCTAATCGGATGATATGGTTAATTTTATTAAAACTACAAAATTGAAGATACTTTAGAGAAAGTAATTTTAAAATATCGGCATTTAAGCTCAGTCAGACTATTTCAAACAAAATAAAACCTGCATGATATTAAAGCCCATCAAATTATATATCAATATAGGAAGTTTAATCAAAATCTTGAAAAATGGAGCCATTTTTGAGAAAATCACAAATAGGTGCAAAATGCATGGTATAAATTGGCTCTTCTGGTTAGCTGATTCTGATGAAAAAATTCTCGGGCGTATAGTTGTCTTAAATATGAAATTTCAGTTACATAGGACTTTTCGTTTTTGCGCTAGACTTACCACACAAACACAGACCTTTTTACGGGACTTGGTCATTTGTACCATAAAAAACCATAAAAAAAAAAGGGTACCATAAAACGTGCATTTTCGTTGAAAACTGGAATTCGAAAATGTTCACGGTTGCAAAACTTTCCCTTACTATTTATTCCATATATAGGTAAGTGACAGAAAAAATACGATAATTTAATTTTCATTTTATTCCGTACAGTCAACAAGAAGAAGAAATTCCCATTTTTATCTGCTGCTCAACTTCGCTGAGTTGGTATGAGTACATAGGATACTCGATCAATCCTGAAGACAATTTTAAAGAGAAAATAGAGGGAGATACTTATTTTACTTTAAGACTGTAGGGTCTAGTTCTTATTTAATGTTATATTATTCTGAAGGGATTTGTCGCAGAACAAATAAAGATTCATTATTATTATATTTTCGTACCGATTTTACTCTCTTACAATCGAATAGATTTAAACAAAAAAGCACAACAACTTTTCTCAAGAAAAAAATTGAAACATAAACTTTTCAACTCAAAGAATACATTCGAAGTTTTCTTGTCAGACTGGCAAGAGTTTAATTTAATACATTATGTATTTTACCTTTACTGTGAATTGCAGTACGTCATTCTAATCCACATTTCAATTTTTTGTAACAAAGTTAAAATAAATTTTAAGAGTATAGTGTTGTCAATGTGCACAGTCTAACCAATAAACTGTTGCGAATGCATTACTGTATTTATTTTTATTTTTTTATTTTTTTTTTTTGTTCACCCTCTACCTCGCCTTTTTAGGCTATACATGATTATGAAGATTTATTTTTATAGTAATTATTTTATCAAAAGTTTCGGCCCTCTGGTTGTTGGGAAACTCACTCGGAAAGTGCGAATCAGCCCTAGATTTGTTCTATTTCTTATTAAACTTAAAACCGGGTGCTGTTCAACTTAATCCACCCTACCTGCTAGTTAGACTAGCGAGAAAGGTTTGATCTGCGTTATAAATTTCTCAAAAATCAAAAAACGATTCAAGGAACAATTTGAGGAGCTACAAGATCTGGGAAAGCCGCTTTGCTGAGTAATTATTGAGGGCTCAATGGCCGTGTTGAATTTTTAATTGAAAGCGAAATGGGATAAGATAGATCCATTAATTATACTCCATTTTAATTTCCTTTTTAGTTTTTGCTGAAATATGACTGAACATTAGAATACAAGTTATAATCTACAATCATTTTTGTTCGAGTTTTCCTCAATAATTATTTAAATGGCGTCTATAATCCACTAAGCAAAACTATTCTCTTTGAGATATGCAAACCGTATTGTCTTTTATTCATAAATTTATTTCTTGCCTTTTCTAAAGTATGTTAGTTGTTATCAGATTTTGTGTTGAGGGCAATACCTTTAAAAAGTTAAATCGAAATTGTTAAAGGCATTTTCTTAAAGTTTAAAAAACGTGTTATTTTTCAGAACTTAACTTTTTTTGTAATCAATGCCTATTTTCTACCTAAAACAACTTGTTAGTTTTGACAGTATAATTATAATTCTTCATTATCCTATTAATTTTTATTTTGTTGTTTGCCTCTATCCTGAAGTGTCATTAGTAACTGAGGCTTATTAGATTCTATTGTAATATTTAATGTCTTTTAAATAGTTTAACAGTTTTTCTACACTATCTTCACTAGCATAAAAGGCATTTTTAAGGGTTCTTACTAACTTAATTTTTCGCTACTAACTTCTATACTAATTTTAAATGTTCGCTCGAATATGGGGCACTCTGACAATTGATGTTCAACTGTGTTATCACAATATTCGCAGGTGGGAGCATGAAGATTTCCTATTAATTTATATTATCATAGTATTAACTTAGTTAGTGCATTGAATATATTTGCACATTTTCCAGTTAATGGTTGGTTTGAGGTAGAAAGTAATGAAAAAAGTTTTCATTAATATGTTAGTAATATATTCAAAAATCTGGTGCGGGCAAGACACGACTTCACTTACCTCGGCTGTTAAAATTAATTTAAGAACTATTAAAAAAAATTAAATTTAAGAAAATTTTCGAGTAAATTTCAACAAAAAAGTTATTCAGTTTCGTTGGAAACATGTGATTAAATAATATAGCAATAATAGATTGTTGCATATAATTATTAGTAATAATTGTATGTTCTATTTGTCCCTTTACATTACATTTTATAACTATGTATATAAGATAATATTTTTTCAAAAATCGTCTGCTTTCCAATGGTATGTTATACATCTATGTTGCTTATATATTAAACACATCTTACGTGTATGTTTTAAAAACTAAAAATTAAATTTAAAACATATTTTTACTCTTTTCTCCTTTATTTGATTATCAAATTCGTTCCATCTGTATATTTATTTAGCTTTTTTTTATCAATGCTAATAAGATGATACGTTTTATTTTTTCGAATCCACGAAATTGAAGGTAATTTAGAGGAAAATTTAAACAATCGCTATTTAAGCCCTGTCACACTATTTCAATCAGAATAAAACCTACATAATATTAAAACCCATTCAATGTTACATCGATATAGTGAGTTTAATCAAAATTTTTAGAGCCTTTTTTGAGAAAATCGTAAAAAAGGTGCAAAATTCATGGTAGAAAGCAGCACATCCGGACTGCCGATTTTAGTGAAAAAGTTGCTGTAATATCTCGTGCATATAGGTGTCTTAAATATGGAATTTCAGTTTCGTATGACTTTTCGTTTTCGCGCTAGATTTACCACACACACACACACACAGATCTTTTTGTAAGGCGAGGTTATTTGGACTCAAGGGACCCTAACACTAGAATTCAGTTGAACTCTAGAATTCGGAAATTTTCACGATCGCAATACTTTCCCTTACTACATATTTCATATATAGGTAAGCGAAAGTAAAAATAATAAAAATTAAGGAATAAATAATTATAAAATTCCCATAGAAGGTATAAGAACTTATTTTTTTTATTTAGAAGGATAGAGCGTTCGTTTTCTTTTAAAAGTGGTTCTGACCACAGTGGATTTTTTATAACCTTTGTTTTATTGTTATGAACTCGAAGATTGTTGAACAATAAAAAATTTTTTTCTTTTTATGGATTCATCTATAAAAATTAAAATTTAAGCAGTCATAGGGACTGCAGATAGAAGTGAAAAAAATTTTAATTCTCGATTTGCACTGAGTTTTTGTTTTAAAAAGCAGAGTACGTTTGTAAAACTACATTATGTTGAGAATGCATGTTTTGTTATTATTGTTTCATTTTTATCACCATTAAATACTGTAATAACGATATTATAAATATTGACAATTTTGTGCCGATATTACACCAGTATCGATAATGTTCACGGTAATTGATATCGATATTCTATTTCTAGTGGATAGGTATTCACAAAACGCTGCGCATGCGCCAATCTATAGCATGTTGGTATCGTCACCATGGTTACGAAATCAAAGCTTTTACCCCTGCCAAAAATCACATAACGTGCCCAAAGAAGTTTTCACTTAAAAAAACAAAACAAAAGAAGTCAATAATTAATCACTGTTGCTAAATTTGATTTTATACAAGCTAAGTCTCAATTCAAGATTGTATTGAATTTTAAGGACATCGAATTCTTCTCGAAAAGGCTTTGTGTGAACAAGTTAATCTCTCTGTTTTAATCCGAAGTATAGTCTTAGGAAGGTCGTATTCCTGTTTATCGCCAACAGTAGTGGCATAAAGGTTGATTAAAAGACAATACCATTAGGGAAATCCTAATTTATTCTGTGTGCGTAATGGAATTTAGTGTAAACTACCTAGACCTACTACTTAGGAGAAAATAACTAATGGAAATTTGTATTTAATATAAATTAATTTAATTATATTAATAATAAATAATTTTATCTAATGTGCTTGCAGCTCTCCTTGTAATTGCCCTGTTGTTCAGAAAGTTCATCAAGTTCAATATCTTGGAATTGTTCTTGATTACCGATTAAGATGGAATGCGCATATCTCTAATGTCACTGCTCAGCTAAGGAAATATTTTTATGTATTCCACAAGTTAAGAGGTATTTTATCAATCAATAAATTAAGATTAATTTACTTTGCGTATATTCAGTCGCTGATTCAATATTGTATATTGATTTGGGGGAATTCTTTTGCTGCACATTTTTTTCAGCTTGAGATTGTGCAGAGAAAGATTATTAAGATAATTTTGGGTATCAATAAAAGACCCCCATCAATTAATATATTCTCGGACCTTAATGTAATGTCTGCAAAAAAAATATACATGGTCACAATTATGAAGAAGCTGCATTTTAGACGGGATGAGCTAGTCGGGAAGATTGACCACCGTTTTTCTGACTGAAAAACTGAAGACTGAAAAATTACTTTAGCTTAGTTGTGCCAAGACCAAAACATACCTGGACGACGCACCAGACTTGTTATTGCATTGCTACTGTATACAAAAATATTCCTCCAAATTTTCAATTTTCTCACACAAATCCTCCAAAGTATTCAAATTATTACTACAATGTTAAAATGTGGGCGAAATCCCTCAGTGAAGAAAAAATTGCTGAATTATTGAACCCAAATTACTCTTCGCTATAGACATGTCGTCAATGCCAGCCTGCGTCACTCATTCTGATATTTATCCTGTATACAAGTATATGTATTCTTTATTGACTTTTGATAGTCAATTTCTTACTGTGTACTATGTTATGTTTCTTTATATTGCTTATCATGTAATTCAATCTTGTATTTACTTGCCTTAATTTTATATCTTGTACATATGAATTTGTATTCCTTATTACTTTTGGTTTAGTCAATTACAGTTTATTTCTGAGTACTGTTTAACTGTTTCTTATAATTGTTTTTTGTATTAATTAGGTATTATGTAATTCAATTTTATATTGGCATGCCTTAATTTTATATCTTGTATATATGTATATGTATTCCTTATAGCTTTTAAGCTTAGTCAATTACTGCTTCATACTGTGTACTGTGTTACTTTTTCTTTATAATTTTATTTTATATTCCTTATGTATTATATTGTTTTTGCTGTGTAGTGTGTTACTGTTTCTTTATAATTGTATTTTATATTTCTTATGTATTATATAGTTTTGTTTGCTGTATAGTGTGTTATTGTTTCTTTATAAAATTTTGTTTTAGTATGGTATAATATCATACTGTGTACTGTTACTATTTGTTATTGTACTTTTATTGAATTGCCGCAGGTGAACTCCTTTCCCACACACGGGCTCGCCTTAGTGGGATAGTGTCTTCTACTTGCACCGTAATATGTCTGTGTTTTGATTCGAATAAAGAAGTTTAAAAAAACAAAAAAAAAAAAAAAAAATTCAAGATCTTGCTATGAATCGTAAATGAGGAAATCAATTTTATGAATAATGGATTGAGCGAGATTGTTATTACTTGTTTAGTAGTTGATAGTTCGTTAAATTCTTTAAATGTAACAATTTTATTATAACTATGATTATTTTGTTTGAGTTTAAAGTTTAATAATATCACATGTATAGGAAGGAGTAGTTTGACAAACATAGATTTGATTGAATTTAATAATTTATCCTACATTAAATAACTGGGTATCATTAGTTTACGATAATTGTGGTATAACAAGGTTGTCAACATCATATCGATTTATATAACATTATTGATGTACCAAGTCATAGTGATTAAACATTTGATATATAATTTAACATTAACATAATCGATTTCAGTATATGAAAGGACAATAAATGAATATAAACTATTTAATTTGTATCCACAATTACGTTATTGATTAAAGGCCTAACTTAACATGGCTTAGATTATTATTTACACATTGTTTCTATAAAATGACAGTACATTAATTGAGATGGTGATTTCCAAAATATTCATTTTAGAAAATGGTTACAAGAAGGAAATTGATAAAAAGAGAAAATATATATAATTTCTTGATATATCTCTTCAAAAGGATAATTTGTCTTATGATTAGTTCATCTTCCAGGAATCTTTTATGTTTTTTATATATTTTTATATTATATTGTATATCCTTTAAAAGGTACGTTTTAAAAGTGTGGGTATGTTCAAAAGGGCTGTGTTTATTTAATTTAGTTCACACGGGTGCTTTTCTCGACGTGGAACAAGCGTTCGACCGAGTCTGGCACCCAGGACTCCTTTATAAACTCCGTCAATTCCTTCCCGCTACATACTTTCTGATAATCCGTTCCTACCTTACTGATAGAACGTTCAAAGTAAATCATAATCTTTCCTATTCTTCCACATTTTCTCAGTCTGCAGGTGTACCTCAGGGTTGTATCCTAGGTCCCATCCTTTATACGGTATATACAGCTGATATTCCACTCCATCCTAGCACTGTCCTCACAACTTACGCGGATGACACTTGTGTGTTATCCGTCCATAATGATCCAACCGCTGCATCCCAAACCCTTCAGTACCACATCACAGCCATTGAGAAATGGTGTCAGAACTGGAGGATTAAAATAAATCCTAATAAATCCCACCAAATTACCTTTACCCTTCGTCGCAAACCGATGACCTCCTGCCCCACTGTATCCTTCAATAATACCCCACTCATACCTGTTGAACAAATCCGATACCTAGGACTCCATCTTGATAAACGTCTTACATGGAATCCTCACATGAGACTAAAACGACAAGAGACTGCCCGTAGATACCGATTACTACAACACTTACTGGACAAACGTTCAAAACTTCCAATTCATTACAAAAAGCTCATTTATGTTACCGTCATCAGACCCATCTGGACATATGGAATCGAGCTTTGGGGATCTACGAAGCCATCTAATTCCTCTCGTATCCAATCCTTACAATCCAAAATCCTTCGCAAAATCCTAAATGCTCCTTATTTCGTCACAAATAAAATAATCCATAACGACCTTAACATCCCATTTGTTACAGACCTTTCTCGTACCAGATATACCACTTTTAATTCCAAACTCCCAGCCCATATAAACATTCTTGTCCGCAACCTATCAACCTCACATATTCCTTACAACCCTCCTAGGCGATTGAAAAGAAGATGGCCTCGCGATCTACTTACTTAAATAAACATCGAAGTTCTACCGCTGGGTAGTTTCTTCACAATCCTTTCACGCCCTTTATTCTAATTCAACAGTTTTACTTATTGTATTTATGTTAATACAGTTGTAAAATTCAATAAAATATGAATAAAAAAAAAAAAAAATTTAGTTCAAAACCATAGTAAAAGATTTCTTTCCATAAATTAAAAACGCTGCAAATTATTACACAATGGTTTATTATTTTCAAATAAGTATATTAGAATATAACTGTTTATAGCTGTTAATCTTTTCGATTTTTCTCTAACTTTAATTACATGATTATATAGATCAACTTTTTTATTGTAATTTTTCTTGTACCTTTTTTACCTCGCTTTACTGAATCTAAAACAATATGCATACTTTTCTCTATCTTAAAAAAATAACTGAGTTTTGGGTGGATTTATGGATAACATTTCAATTTTTTTCATTTCTCTTTTCTCTATCTATAATTATTCGCGGTACTTTGGTTAAAAAACACTAATAATTGTTTGTCTATCTTCGAAAATAACGGAGTTACAAGCTCAGAAATAGTCAATATTTCAATATTTTTCCTTTATCTTTTTTTTCTTTTTCAATCGCACTTCACTGATTCTAAAATTTGTTTCTTGTTTTTCTCCATCTTCAAAAATAACCGAGTTATGGGCCTTTTTATGTGTAAACTTTCAATTTTTTTTTTTTTTTTTTTTTTTTTTATAATTATTCGCATCGAAGTTCTACCACTGGGTAGTTTCTTCACAAGCCTTTTCACGCCCTTTATTGTATTTCAACACTTTTATTTGTTGTATTTATTTTTTTATACAGTTGTAAAATTCAATAAAATATAAATTAAAAAATAATTATTATTCGCTTACAATAATTATAAAATTAGTCTAGTAGTTTTGGGGAAATGCCGCGGAAGACGGACAAACGGATTTTTTAAAATTCATTATTCGAATTCTACGTACCTTGAAACGTAAGCCCTCAAATTTTGAGGGGAGGAGGAAGCAATTTTTTTTTTTTTTTTTTTTTTTTGGTCGATTACAAAGGTTCATTATTGAAAATAATAAACCAAAATGATATTTTGATGTATGTTGGATAATAATAAAATAAATAAAGTTATAAAATAAAAGTTACTTTAATTAAATGAAAAACGATTAAAAACAAAATTAAAATGATGAAAAATAAGAAATAAAAAATAAGCTTCTTCTTGATGATAAATTAAATTTTTTTTAAATTTTTAAGTCCACACACACGATATTTTTAACAATCTTACCACAAACAAAACAAGGTACACACGATGCACACAATGCAGGTAATTGGTTGGTTACCTCAGTGTTTCAGGTAAAAAATTAATATTAATAATTAAATTACTTTCCACCTGGCAACACTGAGGGACCTGAAAAACCGTCGTGTAACCTCCGTGTTGTGATTGACAGTGCAACCGTTACAATATCATAAATGTCCTAATACAGCTATTAAAGGTTTTAATACGAAAGGAATCCAATATTTTGGTCTCATATCAAATTGATGAGAGAGTTTCTCGCTTCCAGTAAAATTTCCTAACATAGGTATACTCCTTTTGGAAATCATGATCTCAACTAACGGCCGTGGACGTGGGCTTGACTTGAACTGGATGATAGCGCCTGAACAATAAAAGTCACGACTACAAAAGGAAGCTGCGATAAATCGAAGATATAAGAGGGATCTGAAATAATCAGGAAATGTTATCGCTGAAGAGTAGAAACAGTTTCCAAGGTAATTAATTCCTTATTACCTTTCCCCTTTCTAAGGAGAACTTGCCAACTTTGAAGCTTAACTCGCTAAAACCGTGGGAAGTTACAGGAGCTCACCCCACCTCTCCTTCGAGCAAAACTTCATATCCTTTTAATTACCTATATAAAGAACCTTTTATTTTCCAACTAGGGCCTTTTCCTAATTAGAAATAAGAGGCCCCCCCCCCGGTAGGTAAATCTGTTAAAAAGGATCCGACCTAACTACTAGCTCCCCCCCTCGGTGGAAATTCATTAGCCTAGCTCCTTAACCAGGATTTGTGCTTCTTAATTTTCCCTTAAACGTGTAATATTTATATCAAGCCTACTTCCCTCCCAGTTTATGCTAGGCGCTACTAGAAAAAAAAAAAAAAAAAAAAAAAAAAAACTTCTACAGTTCTACAGCCCTCACGGTCAAATTATGGGTGTTTTATAACAACCTTCATAAACTAAAATAATTTTATTCGTACTACAAGAAGTTGTTATACAATACTTTATATTCAGGATATCTTCTTAAGAGTACATTCCGAAAGTCTTGGAATATCCGTCTGTGGGAAAATGCTGAACAACCTAAAATTTGCGGAAGATATATGTCTAATATCACTGGACATTATAGCTTTTTCAGTCAAATTCATAATTTTTTCAGTCAAATTCATAATTTTTTCAGTCAAATTCATAATTTTTTTCAATCAAATTCATAATTTTTTCAGTCAAATTCATAATTTTTTCAGTCAAATTCATAATTTTTTCAATCAAATTCATAATTTTTTCAGTCAATTTCATAATTTCTTGTAACCATTTTATACAGTTAATCTAATGAGGTTTTGCTACCAAGAACTTAACATTTTTATTAAATCTTGTTGTTGTTTATCCATTTAACGTCACTTTATGTTACTTTGCTTAATCCGACGGTGCAGCGGGAGTCCTAAGTTTTGCCTACCCAGGTTTACTTAAGACAGGGATCTTTTAGGAGTTCCACTTATTAAATCTTTTAAGTCATCTGTGGTGCACAAATATAGGACGATCTGCTGGTTGTAGACTGGCGACCTTAAGCATAGAAGGCTGTTATGCTAGCCACTACTCCACAGGTGACCCTAAATGCATTCAACAAGGTGTTCTGCCGGATTTGAACACGTTACCTTGGACATATTAATCTTTAACTCCTTGCTGAATGCATCCAGGGTCACCTGTGGAGTAGTGGCTAGCATAACAGCCTCTTTTAAAGGAAGAAATAACCAAGGATTTTTACTCCCTAAAAACAAACATAGAGCCATCTGCCAGGTGTGAACTCGCGATCTAGGGGATAGGATTTTATGCTAGCCACTACTCCACAGGTGACCCTCGACGCATTACAAAAGGTGTTTGAATCTGCCGGGTTTGAACCCGTGACCTTAGACATATTAATCCGTAGCATCTTTTTTAATGCATACAGGATCACCTGTGGAGTAGTGGCTAGCATAACAACTCTCTCTGCTTAAGGTCGAAAGTTCAAAACCAGCAGATGGCTCTATGTTTGTTTTTAGGGAGTAAAAATCCTTGGTTATTTCGTCCTTTAAAAGAGCCTGTTATGCTAGCCACTACTCCACAGGTGACCCTGGATGCATTCAGCAAGGAGTTAAAGATTAATATGTCCAAGGTAACGTGTTCAAATCCGGCAGATACAAACACCTTGTTGAATGCATTTAGGGTCACCTGTGGTGTAGCGGCTAGCATAACAGCCTTCTATGCTTGAGGTCTAAAGTCTAAAACCAGCAGATCGTCCTATATTTGTGCACCACAGATGACTTTTAAAATATTTAATAAGTGGAACTCCTAAAAGATCCCTGTCTTAAGTAAACCTGGGTAGGCAAAACTTAGGACTCCCGCTGCACCGTCGGATTAAGCAAAGTAGCATAAAGTGACGTTAAATGGATAAACAACAACAAGATTTAATAAAAATATTAAGTTCTTGGTAGCAAAACCTCATTAAATTAACTGTATAAAATGGGTACAAGAAATTATCAAATTGACTGAAATAATTATGAATTTGACTGAAAAAATTATGAATTTGATTGAGCAGTGAGGTTACAAACACACATCTAGTGCGACCGAAGGGGTTATGTGAAATGGATTTGTCACTGCTTCAAACATGTTTATATTTTTGTTCTTTTCATATTTATTTGAAAGTTATAAAGCTGTTTTTATTTTTTTTATTAAAACAGCTTCAAATAAATATTTACTACTTGACATGCAATACTATGGTGGGAAAGAGGAGGTCGGTAAGGACATGAAACTCTATATCTTTAAAGCAATATATCTTCCAAATTTGTATATGACAGTGGAAGTTGGGTTACTCCAGGCAAACACCTGAGCAGGATTACGGCTGGTGAAATACGATTTATGCGGAAAATGTCGTGCTGGAATGATATGGAATACGGGAATATCAGGAATATATCCCCTTAATGAAATCAGTAATCGAACACCGGCAACTCCGATGTTATGGGCATGTATGCAGAAAGAATGGGAGAGGACACAGTGCCAAGAAAATGTATGGAGGCGAGGCCAACTGGTGGAAGACTACGAGGTAGACCTCGAATAAGTTATTTGAATAATATCCTTGATCATGTTAGAGAATTGGTCTGAAAAGAAGAAAAACACTGGCTCAGATGAAAGTTCTTGCTGGGGACCGAGATGTGTGTATGTACTAAATGGTTAGAGGCTCCTCCACGCAGAAAGGCACATAATATCGTTTTTTACTTTCACTTGCCTATATATGGAATATATAAAAGGGAAAGTATTGCGATCGTGAAAATTTTCGAATTCCAGTTTCTACGGAAATACACGTTTTAGGGTCCCCTGAGTCCAAATAAACAAGTCCCGCAAAAAGGTCTGTGTGTGTGTGTGGTAACTCCCGGGCGAAAACGGAAAGTCCTAAGAAGCTGAAATTTCATATTTAAGACAACTATACCCGCGAAATGTTACAGAAACGTTTTCATCAAAATCAACTGACCGAAAGATCTACTTTATACCATGCATTTTGCACCTTTTTACAATTTTCTCAAAAACGGCTCTAACGATTTTGATTAAACTCTATATATCGACATAAAATATGATGAGATTTCATATGATGTAGGTTTCATTCTGATTGAAATAGTCTGGCACGTCCTGCAGCCAACGAAGTCTAGGTCTGCCCCTGCTCCTCTTTCCACCAGGGTGTCCCTCCATCATCATTTTAGGCACCCTCCTACTTTCCATTCTCTGTACATGCCCCAGCCATCTTATTCTGGCACTCTTGATCTTGGCAACTATATCAGGTGTCTGATACAGATTTCTAATTTCATCATTCGTCTTCATTCGCCAACGATCTCCTTCTTTTGTAGGACCAAAGATTTGTCTGAGAATTTTCCTTTCCCATATGTTTAGTAGTCTTTCATCGTTGCGTGTTAATGTCCAGGACTCGCTTCCGTACATGACCACTGGCTGAAGGACAGTACAATATTGTCTTATCTTCAGTTCTCTGGATATATTCCTGTTCTGAAATATTTTCATAAGAGACCAATAGCATCTATTGCCAGCTGTTATCCTTGCTTTAATTTCATTAAGAACTAATTTCGTTAATTTCTTTAAGAACAGTAATATAGATGTGTAATATAACGTTGGAAAGCTAATGATTTTAGAAAAAAATATTATCTTAAACACAAGCTTGTAAAAGTTAAGGAAGAGTGATGTAAACTAACTGATTATTTCAGATAATAATATAATAGATGTTTTTATTAAACGCGTGCTTCTATAGAAATTCAATTTAATTAATTTTTTATCAGTTTCACTCAATTTTATCTCTAACTTTATTTGAAAATTCTTTAATCGATTTTAATAACGGAGGTAGCCGCAAAGCGCTCGGGTCGTCCATCAAAACTGTTGATGATGACCAAATTCAAGCAAATTAGCTGGAAGATGGCAACATATAATTGACCCAAATGGATCATATATAATTGATTAAAGATATTTACAAGAATCTGAAGTTTTTATTGAGATCAGCAGTAAAAACGCTATGAACTTATTTTACAAACCCAATAATTCTACAGAATACGTTAAAATTCACAAAATATGGGGTAAAAAATTGATAAACTCATTTCCTATCCACAACGGAAGGCCAAAGTCTAAAAACTACATAAGTTAGGGGGAAAAGTGAGATCCCAAAAGACTTGTATACTATACACAATAGTTCTGCCAAGAAACAACCTTGCGCAAACCAAATTTCAGCGCTTTATCTAAAGGTGTTTGGTAAGCGGGTGTATGAGAGACATAACCTCCGTAACTGAGTCTTCAGAGTAATGAAACGGATTTAAAAACCTTCCAATGGCCCGAAAAAACAAAGAAAAATTATATTATGTTTGAGAAAAAATTGATTTAAGTAAAAGTGAGAATTTCAATACTTTAACGCTGAGGTTTTTATCGGAATAAGTTGACTTAGCAATCTACTCCTAAAAGTTATTAGTATCTGAGAAAAAAATTATTTGAAAAGGTAAAAAAGTGCTATAAAACTGATGGAGAACTATTCCCCGATGAAATCAATAGCGATGGTGGGACTCTAAAAGTGAAATTCTTTTATTGCGTGAAGTAAAAACAGCTGAAGGGTCTCATTTCCTATTCCCACCGCCACCCCCTCTCCTCCAATAAGCTATTTCCTAAGCAACCCTCCCTTTTCCCAATTCCTTTTCAATAGCCACAAATAAATTATTTTTTTCGCAACTAACTTTCAACTTGACAATAAAGAATTGAATGCAAATAGTATTGCCATATTTGACAAGTAATATTTTAAACATCTATATGGAAACATAGGTTTTATATTTCATACGTGAGGAGTATATATATAATACCAACTCACCCGGCAAACTTTATTCTGGTATATAAATTATTTCTAGCGAATATTTTGGTTGTTAAATAAAAAATGACGAATAAATTTTGAATGCTTGAGTCCTCAAGGTAGGTCCTAGGACCCATCCTTTACACAGTCTATACAGCTGATATCCCACCCCATTCCAACACCTTCCTTTCTACCTATGCAGATGACACTTGTGTGTTATCAGTCAATAACGATCCTACTATTGCCACTCAAACTCTTTAATCCCACATCAGAAACCTTGAGGTATGGTATCAGTATTGGAGAATTAAAATCAATTCCAACAAATCACCTTTACACTAGGTCGTAAACCTATGACACCCTGTCCTACAGTATCCTTTAATAATATTCCGCTTGTTCCAGTTGAACAGATCCGCTACCAAGGACTTCAACTTGACAAAGTCTAACATAAAGGTGTATGGAACCCACACACAAGACTGAAACGACAAGAAACTTCCTGTCGCTTTCGCTTACTATGACACTTACAGGACGCTCTAACCTTCCACTTAACTACAAAAGGCTCATCTATATCACCATCATAAGGCCTATCTGGACTTACGGAGTTGAGCTTTGGGGCTCTACTAAACCATCAAATTCTTCCCGTATTCAATCCTTACAATCCAAAATCCTCAATGCTCCTTACTTTGTCACAAATAAACTCATCTATACAGACCTTAACATCCCATATGTTGCTGATTTGGCCGGAGCCAGGAATCATTCTCCCCATGACAAACTCCACTCCTACTCTAACCCACTAGTTTCAATCCTTGCTTCCTCTTCTATTCCTGACAATCCTCCGAGGCATCTGAAAAAAAGATTGCCTCGAGACCTTCTAGTTTAGATTACCCAGTGGAGTAATGCCAATGGGCATTTTCTCTTCATGTATTTCTCATGTATATTATCTGACAGCTAATTCACTCGGTGTATTTACTAATACAGTGGTAAATCTCAATAATTATTAAAAAAAAATTGGTTGGGAATGGGATTTAGAACAGAGAGAGTACTGAAGCGCTATCGAAGATGATCGATAAAAACAAAACAAAACAAAAACCATCCATTCATTTTCTCAATTCAATGGATTTCATTAAAGTAATTTACTTATTCATCGTTTGACTCTTAAAAGTTTGACTTTATTTTATTTACTATTTTAAATTTTAAAGGTTCTAAACGGAACAGAGTTGAATCTGGGTCCATTCCGAAGACCTAGCCGCTCAATGGTTATGGTGGTGTCTAAATTTCTAGTTGCACTTTTCCTGATGCGTAACATATACGGATATATCAAAATGGTACGACGCTTCTCATGAATGATTTGCGTATCTGTGGATGAGAGTTCGATGAGGCAGGCTTGGCGTGACAGGCCATCATCTGTCATTCAACAAGATAAATAATATCGTTCTTTTTTAAATACCAACGATGGTTAGGTTATTTGTATATTGTGAAAGGAAGTAGGGTAAAAAATTCGGGTTATAGGTATTCTTTATGTGATGTAAAAGCAAATGTTTTAAAAAGGTTAGAGAAAAAATAATTTTTATAATTCTGGACAGGGACACCCTCATCACTTAGCGGTATGAATATACTACCTTTTCTCATACCTACCAAATATACTCAAAAATGTAATGAAAATCGGTCGAGCCGTTTCAGTGAAGTGCGACCACAAACACCATGACACTAGATTTTTATATATTAGATTTAAGTGAAACTTTTTATTCAAAACAAATTTTATATATGAATTTTTTGCCAAGTGTGGAGGTTGTTAAGTCATTCTGGGGTCAGCCTTGCAAAAAAGTCGACTAGTTGATGAAGTGGGGATTGTGAATGAATTCATTGTTTCATTCATAACATTGAAAATACAACTTTTTTCATTATATATTTTTTTTATATAATACTTATCTGGATCTGTTTGTTTCTTTTTGTCAATCCATTAGTTATAATGATAAAATTTACAAAAATCAATACCCAACATACATATTTCGACTAGGAAAGAATCAGAAATTTTAGTTCACGAATTGAAATAAAGATCAAAGATGAAGGGATTAAAATAATGGATGGATGGTCCTTCATTGTAGTAAATATGGATGTGATTTTTAATAATAATAATATTTAAAAATATATATATTTTTTTACTATTATTCATTGAGATTTACAACTGTATTAGTTAATACATCAAGTAAATTAGCCGTCAGGTAAAATACATGAAGAGGAAATACCCATTGGCATTACTCCAATCTAAACTATAAGGTCTCGAGGCCATCTTATTTTCAGACGCCTTGGAGGATTGTCAGGAATGGAAGAGGAAGCAAGAATTGAAACTAATAGATTAGAGTGGGAGTGGAGTTTTTCATGGAAGGAGTGATACCTGGTACGGGCTAAATCAGCAACATATGGGATGTTAAGGTCTTTATGGATGAGTTTATGTGTGACAAAATAAGGAGTATTGAGGATTTTGGATTGTGAAGATTGGATACGGGAAGAATTTGATGGTTAAGTAGAGCCCAAAGCTCAACTCCGTAATTTAAAAATATAGTTCAAATTCTACCCTTTGATATTATGAGCTCTTTACTGAAGTAATTATTATCCAAGTATATTATCATTATAATGTAATTTAGTGAAAAGAATGTTTAATATATGTAAAACAATAATCCCTCGCTTTATAATGTAGCAATAAATGTGTTTATCACACATATTAATTATAAAGATTATTATGACAAATATTCTATTAATATTTTTAAAAACACACTGAAATATATATATATGAAATATATCATGAAATATTTAGAGGAAAGAAGCCTGCTGCAATGAAACCTCACATCACGACATATATATTTTTATAATATTTCGGAAAAAATCTGGTATGCCCAACATAAGACTTCTCTTACCTTTGTGGTTAGAATCAATTTAAGAACATTTTAAAAAAGTTAGAGATGATTGAAGCTTAAAGAATTACATCGAGTTTCGATAGAAACGTGTTTCATTAAATAATTTATTGTATTATTATCAACAAATTGAAATTTATTGAAGTCTTCTTCACAAGACTTTATCAAGCTAATTGTTACTTGTTTCACATTTACTTCCATTTTTTCCTGTACAGTTGTAAATATCAATTAATAAATAAAAATATTATCTACAACAATCAGTCTCCGCTTTACATCACTCTCCATTACCTGTTTCAACTTTATGTATAAGACAATATTTTTTCTGAAACCTTTAGCTCGCCAACGGTTTACTATACATCTATATTACTATTCTTATATTCAAAAAACAAAAAATTACATTAAGAAATATCTTTGCACTTTTCTCCTTTAGTTGGATATCAAATTCGTTCAACTTACATATTAGCCTTATTTAAAAAAAAAAAAAAAATGATTCGGTTAATTTTTCTGTTTGTACAAAATTAAAGGTACTTTAAAGGGAGAAAATAAAAAAAAATCTGCATTTAAGCCCTGTCAGACTACATGATGCTAAGTCCATTAAATTTATATAGATATAGTTGGTCTAATCAAAATCGTTATAACCTATTTCAAGAAAATCTTAAAAAATTGCAAAATGCATGGTGTACAGTGGATCTTCTGATACGCCGATTGTGTTGAAAAGTTCCTGTAATATCTCAGGTATGTAAGGTTAATAAAATATGAAAAATTAGTTAAATACAATTTATCGTTTTCGAGCTGGACATGCACACACAGACTTGGTCAGTTCGACTAGTTGCCTGCCGATGGTTGGGAACTTGCAAGTCTCCCTCTCTGGTAAGTCATGAAATCACCTAAATGGCCAGCCCCCTAGGTTGAGTTTAAGACATGGCAAGGGTTGTTCCGGTGGCTCACTATTTCGCAGAAAAGAAACGTATCATTTTCGGCTCGGGACTGATGAGGGTAGGGCAGAGACAGGCAGACTGAAAATAACAAGCGAGGTTTGCATGGATTGAGTCTAGTTTCGGAAACTTGTTGTTCAAATCAGAGTCCTTGTAGGGGAGAGTGGAAGGCTCAGTACTATGGGTGGATGAAGGAAGTGTGAAAGAGGAGAAAGGAAAAAGATCAAGTGATATATTTGTGATCAAGAGTTAGCCTGTATTGAAAAATAAAATACATATTTAAATTAACATGAATAAACACAATAATACCTATTTACAACCTGCTGGAGGAACTCTGGACAGGTCTTGTCCCTCCACCTGTGAAGAAAATCAGAATCCAAGGATACCAGCGTCTCTCTCTCTTTCTCACTCTCTCTCTCTCAGCCGGATCAGTGGTGTGAGCCCGTAATTTTTCATTCTGGATCCCAAAGATGTTAGTCGAGTAAGGAAGATGTTAAGCTTCCCCACACTTTTGGTTCATCGTTTACAAAGTATTATTCATATTTTGAATCTTGATTTCCAACCTTCAGATATACAAAAATGCCTTTTTTGACTTTTTTAGCTCATTAACGATGCACAGGAAACCAGCAAAAAAAGAAATTTTGCAACGGAGTATTGCACAACGCTTGAAACTCAACGATCACTTTTCTCATATTGGTCGAGGCCCCTAAGTTTGCCTCTAATTGCAATGCATCTGATATATATCAAATGCACGTATATTTAAAATGGACTCTGTCATTATGTATTATAAGTGTTTTTCGTTGTTTCAAACGTTCATAGCATCAATTTCCCAGATAAATTATTTCTCTGTTTTTGAGATATTTTCAATTTATAAAGGATACAATAAAACACTGATGATTAATGGAAAATTAATTGGGACTGGATTTTAATTATGCAAACGGTAGGAGGGAGTGCCCGGGGCTTTTATTTTATAACTGGCAATATTATCCCCGCCTTCTTCAGAATTTTCGTTTTAATATTCTGTTGTGATCAATAGAATTACCGAGCCATCCCTTTTTAATCCACAACGAATATAAGATAATTCAGATTTTGGCAATCATATGATAAGTTTAAGCATTGGTATATAAGAATATAGGATTAGCATTAATATTATTCGACATTAGAGACTTATACCCCTTACGTCTTTAAGTTAAAATTGATTCATTGCCAAATACTTTAAATATTTCTCAAATACACATAACACTTACTTCATTTTACTCCAAAGGAATCATTTTATCTGAAAATATGAACAAGGCACAGCTGGTTTATGTTATTTTATTTGGTTTATTAATTTAAACAATCAGTTTTACAATTGGAAGACACTCGTATTAGTTTTTTTTAAAAAAAGCTCGAAAATTTATGGCTCTGAAAGCTCGAGCCTTCTAGCCTCATAACCAAAGACTGGAGTCTTAACTCAACCTTTATGAAGCACTGTGATGGGCTTAATACATTTTCTTAAATTAAAAGTTTTCTTTTAAGGATTTTCACCATTTCCACAGTTTTCCTACTGTTTTGGGGTAGCCTGATATGATAATCAGCATATCGTTTCCCCCCGAATTTCCATTCGCTTTTACGGTCCTATCTCGTGAACGAATTAACCATTAACGAATTAACCATTTCGACTATTTTCCGACTATTTTGAGGCAGACTAACACGAAAATCCCAAAATTTCCATTATTTTCTTCAGTTTTATTTCATAGACGAATTATCGCTTTTCACTTTGTCAATAATATTTCGACTATTTTAGGATTATTGTTCAATAGCTTGACAAATGATAAAAATAATTTTTTTCTCAGAACATTCATTCACTTTTCCGGCTGTATCTTGTTAATATGCCAATGGATTTTCTTTATATGACAATTTTCTCGCCGTTTTGTGGTAGACTGATACAAAATTTTGTGAAAATCCATTGTTTCGTTCAGGTGATAGAACCGAAAAAGCTAATTGAAATTAGCGTAAAATTGAATGCTAATTTTCATTTCATGAGAATTTTCCGAATATTTTAATGATTATTATACAGCAAAATTGTCTGCAAAACTTTTAATTTAATAGAATTCTGATTAGATTGATTATTCTCATACTTATAAAAATAAATAAAAGAAAATAAAAAGTTTTGGCAGCATCATAAGGCCGAACTCTCACTAATATTCATAATTGAAGTTGTGAAAGAAAATCCTAGAAAACTAAATGTAAACTATTGACTATTCCATATTTTTTTTATTCGTATGTATTACACTTTGTCACAATGGACAATAATAATATCGCTAAATGATCACATTCATACAATATTTACAATATAAACAAAAGGAAAGTCAAATTACATAAAATGAAACCAAACTAAATAAACGCATACAATAACAAAATGTGTAGATAAAATAAATAATGTAAACTGTTAAAATTGATTTCATTAAGAAGTAAAGTGATACTTCAAAAGAACTTATCATTTTTGTATTTGTTCATGAAGGTTGGTAAAACTAAAGCACCATTTATTCAAGTCCATATTTTTTAATATGATACATAAAAGGCCCAGGACTGCCATTTAATAGGGAGTGGTAAAGCGTATAATTTCAAAAGGTTTGAGTCGTTTTGTAAGATTTCTGAAATAAATATAAAATTTTCCGGTCTATTTAAAACGTTTGCCTGACAAACTATTTTTTTTTTCCAACGAAATTCGTTTTATAATTCCAAACATATTTTTCTCTCCATCGTTTAAATCAAACATAATCTTTCAAAATCCTAGGTGTTCTTCAATCTTACTCACTATAAATCATATCAGATGTATTTCAGCTTTCCTAACTCCAATATCTTGTTCTCAACAATATTTTCTGTTAATCTCTGTTTATAATAACATTAAATTTATTATTAATATTATTATAACAACATGTTTAAGAATAATCATTTGCTGGTGCTCAGGATTTATTAGTTCTTCTCTTTTTTTCAGTCTCCCAGTGGTTTTAATTTTAATGATTGTTAAACGTTGTTTGTTTTTTGCTTAAATATAGGAGGGTGGAAGAGAGATCACAGATTAGGCAGAACACACTACAAGTTCATTCAGATATGTTTTTAACAAGAAGTTTCATTGTATAAAGTTCATAATTGTTATTGTGTTATTAGTCAATTACTTATTTTAAGGTGTTGATTTATAATTCGCAAACTGGTAAACACAAATCCCTTTTGGAAAAGAATCCATTTTTAAATTAACTTTAAGTTATTAAAATAAATAATTTTGGGCAACTATCTTGAATAAATAATTAAAAAAATTGGTAGGGCAAAACCCGACTTTTACTTACTGCAGTTATTAAATTCGATTAAAAAATTTCAAAATACAGTTATAGATAAAATTAATAAAGATTTGATTATATTGAATTTCTATAGAAACATGTGTTTTATTAAAAAATCTATTATATTATTATCTGAAGTAATAATCAGTTAGTTTTATCGGCTTTACATAGCATCACTCTTTATTAACCTTTACAAGCTTGTGTATAAGATAATATTTTTTCTAAAATCTTTAGCTTTCTAACGGTATATTATACATCTATATTAAAAACGAAAAATTGCATTTAAAAATATTTTTGCAGTTTTCTCCTTTAGTTAGAGATCGAATTCGTTCAACTTATTATATATTTACCTGTTTTTATCGTTGATAACGAGATTATATTGTTATTTTTTTATTATCTACAAAATTAAAGGTACTTTAGAGAAAGACAATTTAAAAATCGGCATTTAAGCCCTGTCACATTGTTTCAATCGGAATGAAACCTATATCACATTAAAGCCCATCAAAGTTTAAATTGATATATAGAGTTTAAGCAAAATCGTTAGAGCAGTTTTTAAGAAAATCGTAAAAAGGTGACAAATGCATGGGATAAAGTGGCTCTCCTGGATTGCTGATTTTGATGAATGATTTCTGTAACATCTCGGGCGTATAGTTGTCTTAAATATGACATTTCAGTTTTAAAGGACTTTTCGTTTTCACCCGGGAGTTACCATACACATGCACACACGCACTCAGAGGATCATAAAACGTGTATTTACGCTGAAAACTGGAATTCAAAAATTTTTACGATCGCAATACTTTCCCTTACTATATATTTCATATATAGGTAATGAAAGTAAAAATTATTAAATAAATCCAGAAAAGACAAAATGCAAGAGAGTAGGCAGGAAGCCACTGCGAGTAATGAGAATCCTGAGATTGAAGGGGAAAGTTTATGAGCATGTCGAGGATTTCAAGTACCTAGGAGCCTGACTGAATGAAAGGGGAAGTATTGACGGAGAGATATCTCAGAGGCTGGGAGCGGCAGGGAGGATGTTTCACGCAGTTAAAAGAGGCTTTCTCAACAGAAGAGAGGTCAGTAAGAAAACAAAGCTATCATCATACATTTCCTCTTTCCTACCTATTCTATCCTACTCCTCTAAGTCGTGGACCCTCGCATCAAAGCTAAGAGCCAGATCCAAGCAATGGAGATGAGGAACCTAAGTAGAGTCAAAGGAGAGATCAGTAGAGATAGGATCCGTAATACGACTTGACTTACGAACATTAGGAAACCATTCTAAAGGAAAATGAATTGAGTTGTTTTGGCCACCTCCTTGGAATGAATCCAGATAGGACTGATAGAATGGTCAACTAGACATAAGGAGAGGAAAGATGGCCTGGAGAGAAACCTCGGATCACCTGGAAAGAAGGTGTAAAGGAGGCACTTAGGAACCGTGGGATAGATTGGAAGAGCTGGTTCAGAAGAAGGATATGGGGTCCAAGCTCTACAGAGGGCATCTTCACACTGTGCAGCCGTAGAGAGGGACTAGACTATGATGAATTACCTATGGCATCCCTAATACAAATTTTCTTTTTCCAATAGCTTAAGCAACATATACATTTGAAACAGTCTCTAACTACACCTTTTATCATAATACCTTACTTTATTTTTTTATCTTTTATTCCTATAATTTTTAATTGTCCCACTAATCTTTGGGAGGCACAGCACCTCCTTCCGTGCTCTTCCCTTCCTACGTTCATGAAGTGGAAGTTGTGTAATACGCACGGCACACCAGCTTTTTAAAATATCTTATGCATATAATAATTTACAACTGTAATATTTTAATTTTTTTAAATTTCTTCTGTTTATTGAATGTAAATAATCCATGATTATTTCCATTTTTTATTGTTGCGAATGATTTAAGTTCACCTGTTTGGATTATATTTGGTTAACCTCTATCCTGTTTCAGTTAAACCAACATTGGAAGTGCACCACTGTTGGCAAAAGAAAA